>JAJIBD010022387.1:0-35545 GCA_021461705.1 Cryptotis parvus
CACAGGTGTGTGTGTGATTCTTGCGTCTCCGTGGACCCCAAGCTGCCCCAGGGAAGAGCGGAAACTCCATCAACGGGAACCAAGGCAAACTGCCTTGGTTTCCCCCCGACCGACCCTTGGGCCCTGCGCTTCTGGGAAACGCCTCCACTCCCCCCACAGGGTGTGTGTGTGATTCTTGCGTCTCCGCGGACCCCAAGCTGCCCCAGGGAAGAGCGGAAACTCCATCAACGGGAACCAAGGCAAACTGCCTTGGTTTCCACCCCGACCGACCCTTGGGCCCTGCGCTTCTGGGAAACGCCTCCACTCCCCCCACAGGTGTGTGTGTGTGTGATTCTTGCGTCTCCGCGCGACCCCAAGCTGCCCCAGGGAAGAGCGGAAACTCCATCAACGGGAACCAAGGCAAACTGCCTTGGTTTCACCCCCGACCGACCCTTGGGCCCTGCGCTTCTGGGAACATCCCAAAACTCAAAACCATCCGCACGCGTACCCTCTTACTACCTACCTTGCATGAGGTACCAGTGAACCTTGGTTCCTACATCCTTGCCACCCACCCAAACTCTGCAAACAGACCAGACACCTACTAACTGTACTATCTAGTCACCCAAGAACTCACATTTGCAACCTACAATAGTCATAATGGTAAAGCAACGCAAAAATTCCATCAAGCTCTGTGAGTGAAGTCACTGGTCCAGATGAGTCTAGCAATACCAATGAGTTGTATAACCTCTCTGAAAAAGAATTTCGAAAGAACTGTTAAGGATTCAAAAGGAATTCAAAGAAGCAATGGAATGCAAAATCAATAAAATACAAGAGGACATGAGAGAAGAAGTGAGGGAAAATGCAAAGGGAAATGACAGATATTAAAAATGAGGTAAATGAAATAAAAAACACAGTGGAAGGCCATCATAGCAGAATAATAGCTACTGAAGAAAGAATTAGTGATCTCGAAGACGAGTTCCAAAGATTCTCTACACAACACCAGAAGATAGAAAAAAAGGCTCACAATTACCGAACAGACAACAAGAGATAATCGGGATGAAGCCAGAAGAAACAACATACGGATCATTGGGGTCCCAGAAGGGCAAGAAGAAAACCCTGATGAAGAAGAAACTGTCAAAGCCATCATTGCTGAAAAGTTCCCGAACTAAAGAATGCTTGCCTCAAGATCCAAGAGGCCCGTAGGATACCAGCTAAAAGAAACCCCAACAAGAATACTCCAAGACACATCTTAATAAAAATGACAAAAACTATAGATAGGGATAGAATACTGAAAGCAGCAAGATCAAAGAAGGAAATCACATACAAAGGAACATCTCTAAGATTTACAGCAGACTTCTCTGATGAAACACTCCGAGCCCGAAAACAATGGTGGGATATTGTGAAAAGGCTCAATGAACTGCAGGCTTCACCAAGAATTCTTTATCCGGCCAGGCTCACATTCAGATATGAAGGAAAGATACACAACTTCATGGATAAGCAACAACTCAGGAACTTCATGGACTCAAAACCAACTTTAAAAAGAAGGACTGAAGGGTCTACTGTAATGCGACCAAACCCATAAGCACAACAAACACAAAAAAGAAAGATGGCACAAAATCCAATGACAATAATCTCTCTCAATGTCAATGGTCTAAATGCACCAATTAAGAGACACAGAGTGACAAAATGGATTAAAAAATTGAACCCAACATTCTGCTGTCTACAAGAAACGCATCTGAATAATCAGAACAAACACAGACTCAGAGTCAAAGGTTGGAAGACCATTCTCCATGCAAACAACTCCTCCAAAAGGCTGGTGTGGCCATATTAGTATCAGATAATATAGACTTCAGGCTGAAAAAGGTTAGAAGGGACAACGAAGGCCACTTCTTATTAATTAAGGGGTATGTACACCAGGAAGAAATTACACTACTAAACATATATGCACCCAACGAGGGGTCAGCAAAATACATAAAACAACTGCTAAGAGACCTCAAAGAAGACATTAACAGTAGCACAATAATAGTTGGAGACTTCAACACTGCTCTATCAACGATGGATAGATCAACAAGACTGAAACTCACCAAGGAAATATTGGCCCTGAAGGAAGAAATGGAAGAAAGAGAGCTAGTGGATATATACAGGGCTCTTCATGCCAAAAAAAGCTGAATACACATTTTTCTCTAGTGCACATGGAACATTCTCCAAGATAGACCACATGCTGAGCCACAAAGCATACCTCAATAAAATTAAAAAGATAGAAATTGTGTCAGCTATCTTTTCAGACCATGATGCACTGAAAATGGAAGTTAACCGTACACAGAAACAGGGAGTCAAACCAAACACCTGGAAACTGAACAGCTCACTCCTGAACAACAAATGGGTCATAGAAGAAATCAAACAGGAAATCCAAAGATTTCTGGAAACAAATGAAAATGAAGACACCAATTATAAGAACTTGTGGGACACGGCAAAAGCCGTGTTAAGAGGGAAGTTTATAGCTCTGCAAGCATTCATCAGGAAACAAGAAAGGGCCCACATAAATAACCTGACTACACAGCTGAAGACATTAGAAAAAGACCAACAAAAGGAGCCCAACCCAGGCAGAAAAAAAGGAAATAATAAAACTTAGAGAGGAAATCAATGAGTTGGAAACCAAAAAAAAACAATCCAAAAGATTAATGAAACCAAGAGCTGGTTTTTTGAAAAAATAAACAAGATTGACAAACCATTGGCAAGACTTGTAAGTACAGGGAAAGAGAAAACCCAAATAAACAGAATCAGAAATAAAAAGGGTGACATCACAACAGAAACCACAGAAATCCAAAAGATCATCAGAGATTACTTTGAGAGCCTGTATGCCGTGAAACATGAGAATCTAGAAGAAATGGATCAATTCCTGAAGTCCTATAACCTCCCACGGCTGAAACAAGAAGACCTCCAATACCTGAATAAGCCTATCACCATCGAGGAAATAGAAACAGTAATTAAAAGTCTGCCCAAACACAAAAGCCCAGGTCCAGACGGATTCCCTAGTGAACTCTACCAAACCTTTAAGGAGGACCTACTGCCAGTCCTTTTCAAGCTCTTCCAGGAAATAGAAGAAACAGAAACACTCCCAAACAGCTTCTACGAGGCACATATCACCCTGATACCCAAAGCAGGGAGAGACAACACAAAGAAAGAAAACTACAGACCAATATCCCTGATGAACACGGATGCTAAGATCTTCAACAAAATACTAGCAAACAGAATGCAAAGAATCATCAAGAAGATTATACATCATGACCAAGTAGGATTCATCCCGGGAATGCAAGGATGGTTCAACATTCGCAAGTCAATCAACATAATACATCATATCAATAAAAGAAAAAATAAAAACCATATGATCCTTTCAATAGACGCAGAAAAAGCATTTGACAAGATCCAGCACCCGTTCATGATTAAAACCCCCCAGAAAATGGGAATTGAAGGGACTTTCCTCAAGATAGTTACAGCCATCTACCAAAAGCCCACAGCAAGCATCATTCTAAATGGGGAAAAGTTGAAAGCCTTCCACCTGAGATCAGGGACAAGACAAGGTTGCCCACTCTCACCTCTTTTATTCAATATAGTACTGGAAGTACTTGCCATAGCAATCAGAGAAGAAAAGGACATCAAGGGCATCCAGATAGGCAAGGAAGAAGTCAAGCTATCATTATTTGCAGATGACATGATATTATACCTAGAGAACCCTAAACTCTCTACCAAAAAACTCCTAGAAACAATAGACGCATATAGTAGAGTGGCAGGATACAAAATCAACACCCAAAAGTCAGTGGCTTTCCTATATACAAATAACGAAAGAGAAGAAAGGGATATTAAGGAAACTATTCCATTCACAATTGTGCCACAGAAAATCAAATACCTAGGAATCAACTTACCCAAGTATGTAAAGGACCTGTACAAAGAAAACTACAAGACACTGCTCCAAGAGATAAAAGAGGACACAAGGAAATGGAAACACATTCCCTGTTCATGGATGGGGAGAATCAACATTGTCAAAATGGTAATACTCCCTAGAGCTCTGTACAGATTCAATGCAGTCCCTATGAGGATACCGATGACATTCTTCAAAGAAATTGACCAAACGCTCCTGAAATTTGTATGGAACAATAAACCCCCCCAAGGATAGCTAAAGCAATCCTCGGGAAAAAGAAGATGGGAGGCATCACCTTTCCCAACTTCAAACTGTACTACAAGGCAGTAGTAATTAAAACAGCATGGTATTGGAATAAAAACAGACCTGTGGACCTATGGAATAGAATTGAGTATCCTGACACCCAACCTCAAACACATGATCATTTAATCTTTGATAAAGGTGCAATGAGTCTAAAATGGAGTAAGGGAAAGCCTCTTCAACAAGTGGTGTTGGGAAAACTGGGCAGCGACATGTAAAAAAATGAATTTGGACCTGTGTCTAACACCATGCACAAAAATCAGATCAAAATGGATTAAAGATCTCAATATCAGACTTGAATCCATAAAGTACATTGAAGAAAATATAGGAAAAACCCTCCACGACATTGAAGCTAAAGGCATCTTCAAAGGTGAAACATCACTAACAAAGCAACTAGAAGAAAGGATAAACATATGGGACTACATGAAACTAAAAAGCTTCTGCACCTCAAAAGAAACAGTGACTAAGATACAAAAGCAGTCCACAGAATGGGAAAGAATATTCACCCAATACCCATCTGATAAGGGGTTAATATCCAGGATATATCAGGCACTGGTAGAACTTTACAAGAAGAAAACAAACAACCCCATCAAAAAATGGGGAGAAGAAATGAACAGAAACTTCAGCAAGGAAGAAATTCAAATGGCCAAAAAACATATGAAAAAATGCTCATCATCACTAATCATCAGAGAGATGCAAATCCAAACAACAATGAGATACCACTTTACACCACAGAGACTGGCACATATTCAAAAGAGCAAGAACAACAAGTGCTGGCGTGGATGTGGGGAAAAGGGGACACTCATCCATTGTTGGTGGGAATGCCGGCTGGTACAGCCTTTCTGGAAAACAATATGGACTTTCCTCCAAAGACTAGAAATTGAACTCCCATTTGACCCAGCCATACCACTCCTGGGAATCTACTCTGGGAAACCAAAAATACACAGCGGAAACACCATCCCTACTTTTATGTTCATAGCAGCATTATTCACAATAGCCAGAATCTGGAAGCAACCAGAGTGCCCGAAAATCGATGACTGGATAAAGAAGCTTTGGTACATCTACACAATGGAATACTATGCAGCTGTTAGGAAAAATGAAGTTATAAAATTTGCCTATAAATGGATGGACATGGAGAAGATTATGTTGAGCGAAATTAGCCAGAAGGAGAGAGACAGATACAGAATGACTGCATTTATTTGCATGGCATAAATATATATGTACATATTAAGATACCAATATCCAAGGTCAAGTGAAACATATATCAGGAGGTCTTGTCAAAGGTGGAAATTATCACAAACGTGTGGGAGTCAGAGGTTAGGTAAGACAGAAAATGGAACAGTGTGCTAACAATTGTCGAGGGTACTAATGCCAACCTAGAACTGAGCATTAAATAGAGGCAAAAGGATACACATGACAACCTTTTAATGTATGTTCTGTAATCCATAGTCTGGAAGGGAAGGAAAAGAGAAAGAGAGAGAAAGGGAAAGAAATAAAGAACCTGCCATGGAGGTGGGCTGGGGAAGGGGGAGGGAACCGGGGACGTTGGTGGTGGGAGATGGGCACTGGTGGAGGGACGGGTGCTGGAACACTGTATGACCAAAACCCAAACATGAACTTTTTAATTGTATATATCTTTATTTGTATATCTCACGGTGGTATAATAAAATACTTAAAAAATATTAAACATCTGAGCTTTGCATAGGTGGCAGAAATAGAATAATTTTGATTAAGTCAAATACTGGAAAATTTCCAGTTTGTGGAAATATGGCTTGTGGTCTTATTTTGGAAGAAAAATACTAACATTTCATATCAGTACAGCACCATGATCAGGAGGAAAAACCTTGAGAAATTAATGTCTTATTTTCTTAAATTCCATTATCCACTAAGAGGAATGTTAATAATAGCTGACACTTCATTATGATTTGTCTCATACCAAATATTCCTATAGAAGGACTGTTATTATAGTCTTCATTTTATAATTGGAGGACTGTTATTTTTGTCTTTATCTTATAATAAAGGAGTAGATACCTGTGGGAAAAAAATGAGTAACTATAAGTGATGAGGAGATATCTCAAAAGGCTGGAGTGCAGGTCAGGCTTGCACAAGTCTCCAGGTTCTATTACCAGCACAACATGCTCCCTGGCCCTGACTAGCACCTCCCGGGATAGCCTTGGGAGCTCCATACACTGGGCTTGAACAACACAGAGAAAACTGTCATCAGTATTAAATATGTAACACTGCTCAGTCTCTCTGTCCAGATTACAAGTACCAAAATTGCTAATGACAGAAGCTAGTAACAATAACATTTTAATATTTCTTATGTATTTGGAAACATGTATTAAAAATGATAGAGCATTTGAGCATTTTGCTTTTTTTAAAAAGTACATTTTTTACAAATCCAAGCAAAATGGTAAGATATTCATATAAGAAAACCTTCCTTCTAATATGAAGAAGCTTCATTCTTCTGAGAGATAAACAGCAGTAATAATTTCTCCACTATTCTTCCAGAGAGATTTTATACATACATGCATCATAATAAATAAAATCTAGTTTGAATGCTTGAACTATGAATATTCACATAATCATGGATATAAATAAAGCAGAGATAAGTCTCCATTTTCCCCAAATAATGATTTGTTTGAATGGATAGATGCAAGAAGTCAACTTCCAAAAGATGGGTTTATTCTGCAAAGAATTGGTAGGAGCCAAGGGCAGGAGATGTGGTTCTGTGGTGAAGAATGTGCTTGCAAGTGTGGGGTCGTGGGTTCGATTCCCTGGCATACCGTTCACACAAACAAAAAGAAGTACGTGAAGTGCTCATAACCATGCAAATGCTACATCAGCAGATCTAACAACCTGAGATTCAAGTATAAGGAGACTATTATATGTGTGCTAGAGCAAAAGCCATGCCTAGTCTTGGTCCTCAAATGCCAAGAGAAGATGGACAAATTTGAAAAAGGATCACTTCCCCTATTGTTTTCTGGGAAAGAGGCAATCTAGAGTTTCATCCCTCCCTGGAGTGAGGAAAGTGAGTTTGGTGACTAGACGTGTAGTGTTATCAGTAAAAGATACAGGTATTGAGAATTGATTAGGAGAGCAATTGTCCCATCAGCTCATCACCTCGCCTTCCCCAGAAAACTTCCTACAAGAATATGGCTATGACCGGATTAGGATCTGGTGAAAAATGATTGTGTCTATGGTTAGCTTCTTCTGCAGCACAAACCTGGACTATGATAACCTCTCCGGGTCCTGGAGGAATGCGGTATCCCAAAGCTTGAAACAGGTGTCCACTAACAGTCACATGCAAGTGGTGCCAGGACCAGTCAGAACAGGTTAGTAAAAGAAGCAAGACCGGGGACAGGAGACCGACTCTGCTATGATGGCTCCCCCTGGTGTTTGAAACAGGACTACAAAACCTTTCTGAAGGAAATAAACCCTAGAATTTTGGAAAATTCAGGAGTAAACATTTGAAGAATTGGTGAGAAAAATAGGAAAGTTGTATCCACCTGTGTACCAAATTGATGAAGCACATCCATTTTTATACAAAAGACACTACCTAGTTTATGTATGCATGCTGTAAACACAAAACCTCAATTAGAGTCAATTATTTAATATAATAAAATATCTTAAACACCTTCCCACAATAATACACTTCATTGTTTTGTAGGCTACAGAGAATTCCATAGCAATTTTTAATTATTATTGATTAGTATGGTCCTCCCATAAATGGTCCTCTACATGGTTTACACTTATTTACTATTAAAAATATTTGGTACAATAAGTGCCTTTGCCAATTATTTACTGTGATATAACATTCTTAGAAGTAAAATTTCCATTCAAAATATACACTCGGGGCCGGAGCGATAGCCCAGTGGGTAGGGCATTTGCCTTGCACGGGGCTGGCATGTGCCGGCCCGGGTTCGATCCCGGCATCCCATATGGTCCCCTGAGCACCGCCAGGAGTAATTCCTGAGTGCAGCGCCAGGAGAAACCCCTGAGCATTGCCGGGTATGACCCAAAAAGCAAAAAAAAAAAAAAAAACCCAAAATATACACATTGAAAAGAATAAAACGTAGTTGCACGATTCATACTTCTAAGAGTATGAACATTTCCCCCATATTTTTCCGACAATGTAGAAATTGCCATTTTAAAAATGGCAAATGTCATTTGAGGTAAAACAACAATCTGAGAGATATTAATTATTTCCATAATCTTTCCAACAAGTTAACTAAGATTGAGAAAGTCTACATAATTTATAAACTGATTAGATTAACTTTCAAACCCTGCTATGTTTGATCCTAAATCCCATTCATTCACTCATTTCATTGAGTTTATTAGGTTTCAGGACCATTCCAAGCATTTACTTATATTTGTTCATCTCACCTTGTTATCAAGAGTTTAAATTTGATGTCATTGGTGTCTATATTTTGCAGATGAAAAGACTGTAGCAAATTAAAAAGAATTTAATTGTCTGGGGTCACATAACCAGTGACAAGCTGAAAAGAGAACCTGCTTTCTGTTTTGTGTAGTTTTTTTTGCTGGTGTTGTAATTTTTTGGGTCACACTCAGCAGTGCTCAGGTCTTACTCCTGGCTCTGCACTCAGGAATCACTCCTGTCAGTGCTCAGAGGATCACATGGGACGCTGGAGATGGAACCTGGGTCAGCAGTGTGCAAAGCAACCTTATCTGATGTATTATCACTTTTCCCTAAAATCACATCTTCTTTTGGGGGAGCTTCTATCCATTTGATTTACCAAGAACTTAGTAAAATTAATTTGGTTTTGCAAAGGAAAAAACTAACCTTTACAGAAGTACTGGATCTACACATCTGTGTATATTTTAAAGAAATTAACCTTTATGAGGAAATGAAAATAGATGGAAGAAAATTAATTCAATGGCATGTTTTGGTATCTACTGAGTATAACTCTTCTTCTCTCTGGCTCAAATCCTAAGGGTGACATTGTCTCTTAAGATTACAATGGTTGTCAGTCTCTTCTATGCATAGCTCCACTGCCGTCACATATTTTTTTTGATAAAATTTAATTACTTAGGTGGAAAGATAGTCTTTATGTCTAAGCTGCAAAATATTATGAACAGGTGTAAACCAACCTGTATTGGTTAGTAAAATTTTTATTGATGAAATTATAAAAAGGTGCAGGAAAAAATTCTTCTAAACTTTCAACTGATCCATTTTAATCATAGACATTTAAAAATTATGACATTCAAAAAACATTAAATTGAACATTGTTTTAAAGGTCAAAACACTAGACTGCCATGATGTAGACCCTATTGTGTTTTATAAAGAATGTTTTATGTTGTGTTTCATAAAAATACTGTATATATAAATCGCCAAATTAAAAGATAAAAGTACCTATATTCATTTCAATGTAGATGATAAAATAATACTTCTATACCACATAAAGCATTTTATTAATTTATCACCTTTGAGTATTTCCCAAAATCTACATAAGCTATAAATGCATTTATAAAACAACCTGAAAGGAAATCAATTCACCTAAGAAATTAACTCTACTAAAGCACTTTTACCTCAGAAACTCAAATGACTTCAAAGTTTCGAGGCCCACTCCATTTTATTTTTTTACATCTCACTGCTCATTGCATTTTCTGTTGTTACAAAGCCAATGACCAAGTCAAAGAGTTGTCTTGTTAGTACTGAAATAGAATGCCGCTAATGAGGCTTGTTAATGGACTTTGGAATGCACTTGGTCCTTTAATGGGCTTCCAAGTACAGTCAGCTCTTAGGCAGGCAGCTTTCCTTTGATCACAATTGTTTATGAGAAATATTGTTACAGCTTTATCCTGTCATAAATGCCAACAAATATTCAGAAAAACTTTACATCATTTCTTTCATAAAATTTTCCCCTTTGACATGACGATTGAACTAATATCTTCTAGGGTTTTTACATTATAATAATTTTCAAATATTGGAATCTCCCCTATAGATAACAAATGATTGATTAGACCTGGCTTAATTAATCCCTGTATTAACATAGCCATATCACCACCATACCTCTCACTGCTTGCCTCTTTTTCTCCCTGATAGCCAGGAGGTTGTATGACTTCTAAATGCAGTTAGTCCTTAGGAAGTGAGTTCAGAGAATAATGGAGTATCAGAAAACAAAAAAAAGAAACGTTAAAGGCAATATCACAAAGAAGCATGCTATTCTCGATCGATAAGCTTGATTCCCACGAAGGTTAGTGTAATTACATCTTTTAAGGAGTGACATTTATTTGAAAAGTACAAGTCTGGTGGCATTTCTGTCATTTATTTTTTAAGCATATTAAATCATATTATTAAGCCATAGCACAGAAAGACTTGGTCTAGTTGGCTTTTTGAAAGGTGGATTAATTAAGATAAACATTGCATCTCAGTCAAAGCAGTGGGGAGGTGTTTACCTATTCATTCAGCAAATATTTAATGAGTCAGCTCCCTACTAAGTTCCAGGGGGGCACCGCAGGAGAGCAGAGCAGATAAAGCCTTCAACTCTCAAGGAGTTCACCTATCTAGTGGGAAGACCCAAATAAGCAAAAAGTAAGTACACTGCATGGCAGTAAATGAGATGAAGGGAAACAAAGTGTGAAGACAGGAACATCAAAAAGTAACCATTATAAATGCAGTGCTCAGATTGCAGTGTTTAAAGTAACATCTGAGCAAATGCCTACAAGAGCTAGCCCTAGAAGTGTGTTTGGGTGAATCACCCGGGGGTGCAGGAAAGGAGAGCATGTTCATCGTTCTGCAAGGATGAAACATGACTGGAAGTGTGCATGGAAAACACAGTAGGTCCTCAATGAAGTCCAAGAACGATGTGAACAAGATCTGATTTACCAGGAGGCCATTGGTTAGAGTCTCAGTGTTCTGAGTAGACTTTACTGATCACAAGTTCTTAGAGAATCACGCTGGCTCCTAAACTGAGCTATGTCAACGGAGGACCTGCCAGGGGATCACTGTGAGCTTCCAAACAAGAGACGGTGAGGTACAAACCTGGCCAGATGAGAGCAGGTCGAATTCAAGACAGTTTACAGGATGAGACAACAGGATGTGCTGATTCAATTGGATGTGAGAGAGGAAGCAAGCAACAATTCTTGTTGCCTGCAGTTAGTGATAGGAAACACAAGTTGAGCAGAGAGAATCCCCAAATCAGAAAAGAACCTTTTGACTTCACTTTCTCTGAACAGATCAGAAACACGCTTTCCCCCCTAAAATTCAGAAACATCTTTCAATTCTAAAACAACATCTTGAGAGCTCAGGGTTTCTTACTCCTGTTGGTCATTGACACGCATACCAATAGAAGAAATCATTTCCAGTGAAAAAAAAGAAAACATTTAGCACTGAATACGAGGCAGAGAAGGCCCTGAGTAACACAGACAGGAACTGAGGTCACAATTATGAAACACACACATCCCCCCTTTTCTCCCGTTTCATGGTTCCCAGAGGTCTGACAGGACATAGCCCTGTTATGAATAGGCCTATGAGAACATAAACAGTCCTGAACCACCACCACCACCAATGTAGGAACTCATTTAGCCTGCAATGATCGCAAGCGGCCGCGTGGTTCATCAATAAATGCTGGACTTAGAGATGACTACAAGAGTATGCGACCTGCACAGCAGAGCCTGGCAAGCTACCTGTGTTGTATTTGATATGCCAAATACCAGTAACAATTATAGACCTCATTCCGGAAAGGATTGAGGCTCTTTATGTTCCTGGAGCAAGCAGATGCCCTTGGGCTCTACTAGCATGAGACAGGACATATGGAGATGTTACTGGGGCCCGCTCGAGCAAATCAATGATGAACAGGAAGACAGTGATACAGTGACAGTGATCGGAAAGAACCCTGATGTGAAAGAACAGAAAGAGAGAGAGAAAAAAAAGGAAGCCAGCCAATGAAATTGATGTTAAAGATGAAAGCGCGGCCTAGGAAATACTGGGGCCATTCGTATTTACTATATAAAACGTTTTCCATTGCAGGTGCACTTCGACTGTGCCTTCTGCATTAGGAAAGGCAGGCGTGCCAAGTCAGGGGATCTCTCTGGGACTCTGAAGTTCAGAAGCCTAGGGCAACGGTACATCAAAGTGATCTGGCTGAGCTAACTTTGAGGCTGAAAGAGGAGGAAAACACAGGAGATGGATTTAAAATGTCACTAAATCAAAATGACTCTGGCAGTAAATGAAATTGGCAGGATTAATCAAAGAACTAACTTTGAAGGAGTTCACAGCGCTGGAGAGGAAAGCACCTCGTTGTCATCCGGGCTCCCAGAGAAGTGAAGATACTTAACACCTTGGCTCACATCTTAGCACGTACCTGTCAGGAACCACCCAGGTTGGAAGATGATTTTATTTATTTATTTTTTTTAGTCTCTTGCAGTGTTTAGGATTGAACCTAGGGTTGTATATATACAAAGCATGTTCTCTTTCCCTGAAATACATCCCTACCCCAAAGGACTTTCTTGGCATTCTAATCTACCCTGTTCTCTCTGTCTCTCTGTTTCTTTGTCTCTCTCTGAGTTTCATTATGAATTCAAAAACTATGGTGGAAATCCAACTTCACCTTCTCCTTTATTAGAAAAGACTTCCCTTGAGCCAGGGTTGTGATTCAAGTTAGAGAGCACCTGGCTATGTGAGTGTGGTCTTGGGTTCAACTCCAGCAACACTGGGTGTGGCCCTGCACACCGCCAGCTCTCAGGAGTACTGAATAAGGCCCCCACAACTACCCACAAAAAAATAAACTCACATTAACCTTGTTATTACTTCACAGAATTCCTGGACTTTCTTTGTATTCTTATCAGTTCTGTAGAAATCAGGTTGAAACAAGAGTATAAAACAGTCAGTTGTAAGGAACTCCTTTTAAAAGGATTTAGAATGTTTGTTTTCATTCGTATTGTTGCTGGTGACTGCTTTGTTTCTGTTTCATTTTTGCTGTTCTTTTGAAATCTACCTCTTCATTGTTTTTATGGATTTAGTCCTGAATCTGGGAGGGGACAACATTCTAAGAAGTCACCCAGAACTGGAAATTAAACCTGTAATACCTTCTCCTGGCCCTCCTGACGGTTCAGATCAATGGAATTTTACTTTTGAATGATTTAAATCTTCAGAGACAAATCCAATAAAGATGTTGGAATGCCCCCACTCCGCACCAACCTCCCACATTCAGTGTAGAGCAAGAAAGAGACAAAAACAGCCCCTTGGTATGCATGCTAATCAAATAAATCTCTCAAGAGTCGCCCCCAGCTAGGCAGAGGGAAATCTCTAGTTTTCAGTTGGTCTTCAGTTTCCTCATCACAGCTTCACTTCCCTTTGGTCTTTATGCCTGAGCCAGCAGGTGCCACTTGGAATGCCTGGACCAGCTGCTCTGCAGTGAACGGTCACATTACTGAGATCCGGAGAAGATGGCCAAGCTGTTCTGGCTCTGAAGAGGTGGTGTTACCCTGGAAAAACAGCTTTCTTCGTAGAAAAGAGAGAAAGAACCATCGATAAAGGCAGGCTAGGGGAGGAGGGAGGGAATTGGGGACATTGGTTGTGGGAAATGGGCACTGGTGGAGGGATGGGCGCTGAAACACTATATGACCGAATTCAAACATGAACATCCTTGTAATTGTATATTTCATGGTGATATAATAAAATATTGCAAAAAAAAATCTCTTTTCAGGTCCCCATTCCATTCCTGTGCACTTGAGCCAGATTCTTTCCTTTTGTATATTTCTGCAACTCCTGATCATGGGGCTTAGCCCAGGAACTAAGTTAAGGGAAAGTGACGTTAACCAGACTTCCAATGAGCCTGACACTGACTTTTAAAAACAATTTCCATTTGACTTTCACATCAACTACAACATAAAAGTGATTTGTTGAGTGTCACTAATGACCTTTCTCCAGAAGGTTTGAGTCAGAACTTCGACAAGAGTAAACAGCATCTATCAAAACCTTCCTGCGACATCCCAGAGTCAATAGCGATATCCTCCCTGCTTCTTGTAAATAGCCTTCTAAGTTAACCATTCCAAACACACACATCACCGCTACCGCCACCCCTCCACATACATACCCACACAATACACTATTTCTGGCTCACATACACACACGGACAAAGGCAAAAACAATCTTCCAGTTTTTTTATACTTAGCACCACTCACACATGTTCAATAGATCTGCATGTGATTTTTGTAACTTCTTAGTGGTTCCAATAAAAACAACATCTGTAGGAGGGGAATTTTAAGTTCTGCCAGACATTCAGTAGCCCCACCCCCACCCCCTCCCCCTTAGATACCCAATTACAGTATGAGTTACTTGTCTTTACAAGGGTACATTTCTCATAATTCTTGCCTGGCACCACTGTGGGTCTGAGGTTCAGTGCTCAGTCCGGGAGTGTGGTACTCAGGGGACACCAGAACCACAGTAGGTGGTACTCAGGGGGCCATGTGGTGTCATGGATCAAACTAAGGGTCAATGAGGATTATTTTTTCTAGTGAGAATTTTTAATAACAACAAATCAGGTTGACAAAGAAGACTAGATCTCAATCAGGTGACAAGAAAAGACCAGATCTCAGATATACTGAATTCCTCCTAAAAAAGAAAGGACGTAAATAGTTACAGATCTGAATAGATAATGGGTGTTTCTAGACAAAACAAGAACAAATTAAAGACTATGCTGTAGAGCAATTTGCTTCTGAAAAAAATCTGTAGCAGCACTATTTCTCAAAACTGCTATTAAAGATCAGTTAGTTTCCAATGGAAAAAGTTTTCTGTTTCCAACCTCTCAATTGACAGCATTTATGTTAAAATAACATCAAATCCCATTAGTGTGAGCTTAATTACTGCAACAGTTAACATTCACTATCATAACTGTACTAGGTGTCTCCCCTTCATTAATTATTCCATCATATTGTGGTTCCCCTGATTCTGTTTAGGTCTAATTTTATGGAGCTATTTTCTCTCTTATATGAAGACAATGTGCACAAAGATGTATAAGTGCACTATTCCCTTATGTAACTCAACACTTAATGCAGAAAAAAATCACAAAGACAGTAAAACAAACCACTGAAAAAATACAAATAATTTCACACTCACTGAAGCAACTTGATATCAGAAAGGCTATACCCTTCTGATATAAAATATCCCTGGCAAAAAGTTAGAAGGCCCTTCTGAAAGGAAATACATGCTCAATTCATGGATAAAGAGACAACTGCAAAGAGGACTTGTGGAGATGTGTTACCAGGCACTTGGATGTCGATTAGGTACAAAATCAAGTGGATTTTCTTAAAAATGGAAGGATTGGCTTGAAATGTAAAATATTAAAGAACATATTAAGGCCCACTTCCCTGAATCCAAACAGGTGAATGTTAACTCCAGAGTAGGAAAGGGTGGTAGAGGGAAAAATAGTGATGAGAGGATCAATAAATATTTTGATAAATAAAGAAGATAAGTAGGTCCTCTTTATTTATCAAAAATCACTTTATTACTTGATCACTTGACATCCCATTATTCATCAATTTGCTCGAGCGGGCACCAGTAACATTTCCATTTGACCCTATCACATGCCAGTGTAGCCCAATGGCATCTGCTTGTTTCAGAAATATGAAGAGCCTCAAACCGTTCGTTCAGGGACTTGATGAAAAAGTCTGACCATCTTATAGGTGGGCAGTCATGTATTCATCAAAAATAAAGCGGATTATAGTTGGCTTTGTCCCAGATATCTTTGATATAAAAGATTGTGACAAAATTAAGGAGTTTCATGGCCTTTCTGAGGCTCATGCATGGTGGAATGTTGAGTTGCTTCAGTGGGCAGTAGAGAGTGGGGCTCATAACAACCCCCCATATCAGCAAATAAGACCTACCTTTTTGACTCACAGTATACAACATTTCAAACTTTCCTAAAACCACCCAAGACTTAAAAATCCCACTGATTAACTCTTATTACTTTTTTATTATTTATTTATTTATTTTTGCTTTTTTTTTTTTGGGGGTCACAACTGGCAATGCTCAGGGGTTACTCCTGGCTCTTCGCTCAGGAATTACTCCTGGCAGTGCTCGGGGGACCATATGGGATGCCAGGGATCAAACCCAGGTCAGCTGTGTGAAAGGTGAATGCCCTACCCTCTGTGCCTCTGTCACTCTGACCCCACTGAGGAACTCTTGCACTAGATACTGAACCAATTTCAGTTTCAGAATTTTTCTTTTCTTTTGGTACCAACCTTCTGCAGTGATTTGACATATAAAGTGATAAGTAATGGTGGAAGTAGATGCATTTATTTGCATGACATAAATATATACATATTATGGTACTAATATCCAAGGTCAGGTGAAACATGGATCTGGGGTCTTGTCAAAGGTGGAAATTACTACAAACATGTGGGAGTCAGAGGTTAGGTAAGACAGAGAAGGGAACAGTGTGCTAATAATTGTTGAAAGTGTTAATACCAACCTAGAACTGAATTAAAAACAGGCAAAAAGATACACATGATAACCTCTAAGTATATGTATTACATATTCACAATATGTAAGAGAAGTAAGAGACAAAGAGAGAGAGAAACAGATAATAGAGATAAAGAACCTGTCATAGAGGCAGGCTAGGAGAGTAGGGAGGGTATTGGGGACATTGGTAGGGGGAAATGGGCACTGGTGGAGGGATGGGTGCTGTAACACTGTATGACCAAAACCCAAAGATGAACATCTTTGTAATTATATATCTCAGGGTGGTATAATAAAATATTTAAAAAACATGTAAGTAGAACTACTAAAAATAAAATGACTATGAGTAGTTATTATTTTTAATACACTCTACTAAAACCTACTATGAAAATTTTAATCCATATGACTTCCCCAGCATGTATTAAGCTCATTCAGTAGTTAACTCATGCCACGGTAGGCTATTTGGTAAAATAATTACAAGTTTGCTTAATCTTTTATGCCAAGACCGTCCTAAAATTTTATGCAAATAAGATCATTTTGTAGGTTGCACCTTTTTAAATGTCCACTTAGCAAATAATCTTTGTTCCTTAAAATAAATATTATGGTGAATCTTCTTGTATTGAAAATCATGACCTAAAATGTTTTGTAATATCTTATTATATATCAGCTTAGTTGCATTTAGGAAGCACCTAAACACATTGATATACATTTACCAGAAAAGGTTCATAAACCAATTAAGGAAATAAGCTTTGAAAATAAAAGAATTTGGATACCTCTATTCATTCATTGAATTAGGATTAAAATGGCTCATTTGACTATGTCTCTAGATACTTGTGCAGCAATTATGATTTTATGCTATAATTTAACAGTAGTGTGGAGAACTCTCTAATGTGTCTGCTTAAAGAAAGTCTCATTTCCTCAGCATATTTTAGTCATATCCTTTCCTTTTCTTTCAGTTTTATCTATCTGCCCTAGTGACTGACCAAGAGATGATTAAGTATTACAAATGGGCACAAAGGAAGGGGAAGAACTTGAATAAATGGAAAGGGGAAAAATATAGCAATCCAAACAAGGGAATCACAGAAGTTAAGTCTGAGTGTAGGAGAGTAAATCCAGCTCCAGGGAGTATAAAGAGGAGGTCAAAGGCAACAAGCCCATGTCAAAGGAGTTAGAAATGTGATGTCACAAATGGGCATAAGCCAAGAATGGCACCTGTATGTAAAAAGAATGTCAAAATGTAATAGCTATTATTCAAAACATATCTTAAAGAAGTTCACTGTCACTGTCTTCCTGTTCATCATCAATTGGCTCGGCGGGCACCAGTAACATCTCCATATGTTCTGTCTCATGCTAGTAGAGCCCATGGGCACCTGCTTGCTCCAGGAACATAAAGAGCCTCAAACCATTCCATCAGGTCATGGGGAAAAGGTCTAAAATTGTTACTGGTATTTGGCATATCAAATACGACACGGGTAGCTTGCCAGGCTCTGCCGTGCAGGTAGCATACTCTTGTAGTCATCTCTAAATCCAGAATTTATTAATGAACCATGCAGCTGCTTATGGCCGTGCGAGCCGGGCTGTGATAGGCTGGTCTGCTGGGTGGAGTTCTGAGGAGGGGGAAGTCCATATGTGGAGAATGGTGGCCCTCATGGAGTGGGGGTCGTCTGGCTTGTTGCAAGGCTTTGCTGGGGTGGCGGGCCAGGGCTAGAACCCACCATCCCTCCCGGGCGCCTTGTGAGCGGCTGGGCACAGGGAGAGCCAGTAGCAGCTCTGCTCCATGTCTGTGAGTCTCTCATTTTATCAGAACTTATTATCTTAAAGAAGTTATTAATTAAATATCCACTCCGTATATGCATGCACTTGTATACATGTGTGTAGATGTTCAGGGTTGGAGGTAGTTCCTTTATTTTCTATATTTATACCTGGGCACATTCCCCATTCAAACCAAACAGTGGAGCTCAAACTCCAGAAGGTTGTCAGAACAAAAAGAAAGGCAGCAGCATTTTTGAAGTTCAAAGCCTTGCCTTTTAGTTCTCAGACTCTCAGGCCCAGAAGGCATGCAGGCAAGAAGACTTGATGAGACAAAGGAAGGCTTCCAAAGTCTTTCTGCCCACGAGCCAATAAGTGCTCCTGGGTCTAATGGTTGTGGGTGGGTAGTGAGTCAAGGGATGTTGAAGGGGCAGTAAGCAAAACAGAGGATAAGCTCTCTACAGGGTATGGCTGAGTCAAAGTTAATTGCATACAAGAGCAGAGACACTGAGATTGACACTTTAATAGGACTAATGATAATCATAATAATATCACAAATGATGCTGGTCGAATGTTCAATACATACCTTACAATGGTTAAGTTAACACACATTTATTACATTTTCTTTCATCATCACAACTATAGAGGTAGATATGCATATTAGCTCTATTTTAGCCACATTTTATAGTGAGGTTTATTGATTTTGCAAGTTCACTCAGTTAGCTAGTACTGCAACAAGAGTTAATGATTTGTGAATCTATTTTTTAAAAAGTTCTTTCAGCTAAGTATACAGGATAGACATGAAAGACCAGAATAGTGATAAGTGATTGTAACAACTAAATACTGGTCACTAGGGCCCTGGAAATAAGAGACTCTGGAGTGTCAATGATGACACCCAGGTTCCTCATCTATGTGTCTGGGAAAAAATGAGCAATTCAGTGCTGCAATCTGTAGAGCATGGTGGTCTGGAAATGTTAAGTCATGTAGAAGGCAACTTCAGATATAATCCTTTTTAAGTTAGTGTAGGCAATCATTACATAATCATGCATAATCAATAAATAATCTCATGAAAGAGTTGGTTGGCAATCAATGCCTGTATCCATTTGCTCATGCTCAGAATCAAGAACTTGTGAAATCATGCTAAATTAGGGTCTATTGTAGATTCTAGGAAGACCTATATTCAAAGTTTTTTTCTAAACCATTTGGCAGATCAAATTCTACCACCAAGATGGAGACTCTGTATTTATCACAATCATTTTTTAAATGGAAAAGGTTTCCTATCTCATAAGGTAACTGAAATATGCCCCCCCACACCACACCACCACCTCACACAAATGTCTATAATCTAGTTTTCAGGACCTGAGACAGGTTACATGACAAGGGAATATTAAAGTTTTAGATCAAATTTTAAGTTGCTTATCTGCTTAAGTTCAACCTGATGGTTGGGCCATCAGGTTGGCCAATATAATCAGAGTCCATATAAGGGTTGAGAGAGAATGTAAACCAAGATGGCCACCATGTATATGAGCATGAGATGTTGAAGATACTTAACATGGGGAAAGGGCAATGATGAAAGAATGGACATAGCCTCCGAAAGTCAGAAAAGACAAGAAAATACTCTCCTACAGCCTCTAGAATGAATTATGCAGCCACTTGATTTTAGCTTAGTGAGATCAATTTTGAATTTATGATAAGCAGACTATTGGATAATATATACATGTTTCTTTAAGCTACGTAATTTGTAGTGATTTGTTATAGTAGTCATTATTCAGAGAAAGGAATTATTTCTGCAAGTAGTTCCAGTTTCCAGTAACACATACACATCTATAAACTGACACTAGCTACACGAAACAAACAATACCAAAAATGGATCACAGCCTTCCATTTCTATCTTGACAGTGGAAACACTATATGAACAGAGAATAAAAACTAAGTGAGTCATAGTCGATCTAGTCCTCCATTCAGATAAAACACACATACATACATACACACACACACACAAACAAACAATGCTTATAACAGCTTATAACAGTGATCCTGCATTCTGAGAGGTAGCTATTTCTTTTTTGTCAGGACATACTATTAACTTTAATAGTAAAAATATATTTTATATATTTAATTTACTTTTTAATTTACTATATACTATTTAAATTTAACAGTATTAATATATTTTCATTGTATAAATAATAACAAAGGAGGCCCAAAATATTACGGTCTATGAATCTAGAGGAAATAGTCCTTTGTCTCAGAAGCATAACATAAGAGGAAAATGCTGTGCTCAAGGAAAAGACTCTTAAACTGTATCAATAATTGGTCGGCATATAAAGGAGAGTGGTGGAGGTTGTGACCTTATTTTCTTCCTGCCAGCTTCTCCTTTCCCAGGGTGTTCTGTAAGTCCATTCTCGGTGAGAAGGCGCAGCTCATTCTGCCAACGTTTCTGCCTTATTCTCAGCAGGTTGCTGGGTTTGGGGCTGTGTGGTCACTTTAAGATCAATGCTGCCCTTAACCTTATTAACTAACAAGACAAGAGAATTCTAGACAGTATAAGAGGCTACAATAAAAGTTCCTTTAACCAAGAAGTCCCAGGTGTGATAACACAAGTGATGTCGTCTTGGAATATAAGATGAAACCTGCCCTGTTCAGGGGTCAGAAAGTAGGGGAGAGCTTAACTTGGTTAAAAGAGTCCTGTTGCTTTTTTAGATAACTTACTGCTCAGGGGTTCTGCTGTAAGACCTGCCTTGTGCTAACTCGGCAATATTACATGCATTTGAAACTGTATTAGTCACCTGCTCAACTTAAGTCAATTACAGAACATAGCATCTCTAACTTCAGACTAATTCTTTAAATTTCATGGATGAACATAGGCTCTCTAATTGAATAAAATGACCTCTAGACTTGGCATAATGTGGCCTCAAAGCTTGGATATCTTCCTAAATAGGAAAAACATAAAAAGTTAAGGCTAAGTAAAAGTCTAGGTCAGTCTTAGACGATGCCTTCCATCAAGAAGCCCTTAAGCCTAGAAGCCCAGATGATCAGATAATTAATAACCCAGCAAGAATTCTGAGAGCTCAACCTAGTGGGAAAACTCAACAAATAGAGCTGTGCCTAATTCCTTAAAGAAATATGAAGTTACATCGAGGAAGTGATCCATGGGGAGGTTAGAGTGAAAAAAATAACACACCTCTTTTGGTATTTATTGATCCTGCTTTTATTCCTTGTGAGGAAAATTAGGACATCCCCCTCGTCAGAACTCCACCCAGCAGACCAGTCTATTACAACCCGGCTCGCGCAGCAGCGGTTCATCATAAATGCTGGATGTTGAGATGGCTACAAGAGTATGCTATCCACACGGCAGAGCCTGGCAAGCTACCCGTGTCATATTTGATATGCCAGATACCAGTAACAATTATAGACCTCATTCCCATGACCTAATGGAATGGTTTGAGGCTTTTTATGTTCCTGGAGCAAGCAGATGCCCTTGGGCTCTACTAGCATGAGACAGGTCATGGGGCGATGTTACTGGTGCCCGCTCGAGCAAATCAACGATGAACGGGAAGACAGTGATGATGTCAGTGATGAGGAAAATTAGATGCAGCTTATTCATTGCTACACTCACAAATGAATAGCACAAGTTAAGTCTAAACATGCTTGTTTAAGGAAAAGGGAAGCCTCAATTAAGTGTAGAATAATACCAGAATTTTCATATAGAAGTGGTTTAGGAGTCACCATCTACGTAGAGGGGCGTTAAAACGAATGTTTGCTCAAGTACTACACAGAAGAGCAAGGATTACTCAATTTCACATATTAAGGGATATGTTGTATATACAATAAAGAAGTCAATAAATAACAGGATTATGGAAAACCAAACTTCCTCCTTCTCCAATCTCCCCCCTTTTTTTCTGGCATTCAATGAGTGATCAAAGGAGAGACGTTTTTAGCTAGTGCTAAATGAACCCTTCACTATCCATACATTGAAATCCAATCCCCAGTGTGATCATATTAGGTCGTGGGGGTTTTGAGAGATAATTGGATCATCTAAGAAGAGCAGTGGTGAACAGAATCCTTTACCATACAAAAGTGGTCCCAGAGAAAACACTCACTGCTTTCGCCACCTGAAGACATGAGAGAAGACAGCCATCCACAAACCAGGAAGAGACTCCCGGCAGGACAGTGACTGGGTGTACCTTCAACTTGTACCTTGATCTTGGACTTCCAAGCCTCCAAAACAGTGAGAAATGTGCAGTTGAGAGTTGCCTAGGATATTCTGTTGGCTTTCCAATTTCTTCCTCAAGGCTGCGCTGGGTGGCTGCCAGCTCCTGTACGACTACCAAGGACATGTAGCCACATTTTGTTTTTAGTTATCATGTTTATGTAACCACCACAGTTTTTGTTCTCTTCTTGTATCCAAAACCTGTCTTACCCCACCCCAAGTGCGACAGATTTCATGGTCAGGTTGGCTGCCAGAATAAACACTGTCTTCTTCACTGAGTCCTCCAAGTTGTGGGGTTTTTTTTTGTTTGTTTTGTTTTTAGCAAAATGTTACAGCTCTCTCCTATTGTCTCCTCACAACAAAGAGCTAAATTGCTGTTAAATCCACCCAGTCTATGGCGTTCTGACACACCAGCCTAAGGAGATTAAGATTGCTACTTAAGAAAGATTTCATGGAAAACAGTCTACTGTTCATTTTCCAAAAAGGAGTAAGAAATAATCCTACCTAACAGATTCTATATCTCACTTTAGGAAGCGAAGCATTAAAACAACAACAACAAAAGCAACAAAACCAGCACTTTTAAGACATCAGGAGGCGGAGCCCTTGGAAGGTCAAAATTCAAAGCAGGTGGGCCACTCTTTCCTCTCCCTCAGAGGAGAGGCTCGCCAATTCCTGGTTCAGCATTACATTAACTACGTGACTTTGGGCAAATTATTTAACGTGCGACTCAAATGCCCCGTGATTTTAATTGGAATAGATGAGTAACTGCTTTGTAGGTTACGCAGCAGAGACAATAATGCTCACCCCAAATTTCTATGTACCGAGGCTTCCAATTTCCCCTATTCTTAAAAAGAAAAGTAGTTCCAGTCAGCAGGTCGGAAGCAAATACAATTCTGTTATTACCAGACAACCAAACAGTTTAGGAATTGACAATTTCCCACTTTATGCTCACCCCTGCTGTGGAGAATGTTGATGATCCAGGATTTGGAAGTCCCGTATATTGAGTATCTGAACAACCATATAGATAGAGCACAGCCCTCCTCTGTACTTCCACATTAGGCATGTGACATGAAAAAATACATGAACACATGTAAGAAACCTCTGAAATTTTTTGCTGGATGTATAACTGTTTTAGGTTAGGTCATATAGTATGACCTAACCTAAAACAGTTGATATCATGATTTAAAACAAATAAATAAATAAATAATGGGGGAGTCTTCTAAAAGTACTACTCAAGAATTTCGCTGAAGGGTCCAAGAAATAACAACAGCCTTGAGCAAGCCGAATACAGGAAGCCTGGTTTGATCCTTGGCACTATATAGATGGTAGAGGCATTGTGCTGGGGTGTCCCCTCCCAGAAAAATATGGGGCGGGGAGATTTTTGCTAATAAGGAACTAAATGCTATGTATCATTTGAATGAATACACCTATGAATAAGCCCTGAATAAATTTTATCTTGAACTCAACCTCAAGATAAAACCTCTTTAAGATAATTGTTCTAGGACTCAGGGCAGAGATTAAGGTACTTGTCTTACAGGCAGTTGAACCTGGTTTACTCCTGGCAGTCCCCCACAAGATAAAAATCTGAGCTAAAGAGGTAACACAAGGGGTAAGGCACTAGTCTTTCACATAACAACTCCAGTTTGATTGCCAGCACCTCATGTGATCTCTGAGCTCCAGCAGGAATGATTCCTGAGCAGAGCGAGGAGTACACACTGAGCGTAGAAACCTGTGGCACTAGCCCTTTGCCGCCCTCCCCAGTAGATAGTCCTCCTGTTCTGACCACAGATAACTTATACAACCAGCAGAATTTCAAAATACTCCCTAACAGCTCTGAGAATGCCGGGAGCTTCTGCATCTCAGACATCCCTATATGTTAAATTGGTCTTGTCCCACAGGTTCCTGGACACTGCTCTCAAACGCTTTTCCAGTTTATTCAAGAAATCTAATATGATCATGTCAGCATCATTTCTAGGACATAACAAAGGCTCAGAATTGACAAACATTAACGAGTGCACAAAGCATCCTGTCAAACGCTAGTTCTAACTTGCTGTCTCTCCTCCTCCCGGCCTCCTCTGGTTGCTATTATCCCACAGGCATTTCTCATTATTCTTCCTTTCTTATTCACAGTAGCTTCTCATACTTCCCAAGACAGGAAAGCTATATTCATTTTCGCAGACTGCCATAAGTACCACAGAGTGGCTTAAAACAACGGAGATTTATGTTCTCACAGTTTTAGAAACTACAAGCCAAAAAAAAAAAAAGTTGCTAGCAGGTCACTTCCTTTTGAAATCTGTAGGGGAGATTCTCCCTTTTATTTCAATTTCTTGTGCTAGTTAAAGATCCGTAGTGTTCATTGCCTTGTAGATATATTGCTCCAGTTTATGCTACCATGATGCTTGATTCCCAGCACCTCATTTGACCTCTGAGCTCCACCAGGAATGATTCCTGAGCAGAGTGAGGAGTACATCCTGAGCATAGCATCCCTGTGACGTTCTGCAGGTGCCTGTCTTCACACAGCCATCTTCTAAAACTAACAATCATTTTAAATTAGAAATCGACCCTCTCTCGCAGGAGCTCATGTAAACTAATTGTATCTGCAATGATTCTATTTTCAAACAAGGTCATATCTGATATGCTGTGGTTATGTTTTCAACATATATTATGAGAGTTACAATTTGACCCATAAGAAGCCAAATTTTTGTAGGAATACAATCTAACTCCAAGATTTTATCAACTCTGCTTGTTCACTCCTTATGCTAAAAAAAGTATCTGACACATCTTAGATGCTGACTCAAATGATTCTTTCCCTGTAAACAGAAATCCAATATGATGGCAGGCTAACATTTCTAAGAATAACTGTATGTTTATGGTTTTAATAAACAGGTCAGTGAGAAAGTAAAGCAGTTAAGGCACCTGGCCTGCACACAGCTGACCCTGCATCAATCCAAGTACCACATATGGTAACTGAGCACTGCCGTGTGATTAAAACTGTGTTTGGCCCAATTCCCAAATACCCCAAAATATTAATAAACAACAATCTGTTTAAAGACATCAGAAAGTTGCTGAAACAACTAGAACTAACAGAGACTGTTTCTGGGAAGAAGAGAACTAAGAAACAAGACACTTTCATTATAACTGCTTGGTGACTCCAGGTTAGGAAAAGAGAATACAAATATGTATTGTTTCCAGGAAGAATTCCAAAGGACAGATAGAGCAAAGGTTTCCACTATCATCTACCTTTAGAGTCAAGATATTACTAATGAGGAAAGAATACAGAACTGAAGCTATTATATAATACGTTTTTCCAGCAAATACATATGAAAAGTTATGAAGCTTAGAAGCTAGGCAGATAAACAGAAAGAGCAGTTTTTTAGGACTCTTATTAGTTAAGAAAAGGATTAGAGGTTAGGGCCTGGCTGAGTAATGGACCAAGTGAAATTTTAAGCTCTCATTAGGTTTAAGCCTTCAAGCTGTACATAGGTGAACCAGGAGTAGACCAAAACACCAAAATCAAAGCATAGCTTTTATGTGGATTAAGAAACAGTCCAAATTCTGTCAAGCAGAATAAAAGGTTAACTCTGGCTGTAGGAAGATAACATTATCTGGAACTACCACAACTTGTTTTTATATTATGTTGCCTGGTATTTGATTTAAAAAGTACTAGGAATGCCAAAATACAGAACAACATGTTAAAAATAAAAATAAATCCAAAGAAAGGTTCGTATTGATTCTGATTCAGATTTTAGGACCAAACAGTAATAAAACTTTAGCATTATTACAGCTTTAAATTTAACAAAAGTTGGGGCCGGAACGATAGCCCAGCGGGTAGGGCGTTTGGCCTTGCAAGCGGCTGACCTCTGCCCGCCTGGGTTCGATCCCCGGCATCCCATATGGTCCCCTGAGCACCGCCAGGAGTAATTCCTGAGTGCAGAGCCAGGAGTAGCCCCTGAGCATTGCGCGGGTGTGACCAAAAAAAGACAAAACAAAAACAAAAAAATTTAACAAAATTTCTTCTTTTTCTCAGTGAAGTAAAATTGATGTACATTATTTTAGTTTCAGGTCTCAATTATTGATAAAGGAATCAGTATTTGAATATACTAAAAAAATATAGTCACACCACCTCTATTGTTCATCTTTCTTAGCCATTTCACACTTGCAGTACTAAACCATTAATACTATGCTATAGATTATATGTCCACTTAACTTCTTTATTTTGTCACTAGAAATTTGTTCCAACTGATTCCCTACCCATTTCTTCATGCACAAACCAGCTCTTTTCTCTTCAATCTGTTTCACTTTTGTTTTTGTTTTAATTTTTCAGATTCCACATACAAGTGAAATCATGCAATACTTATCTCTGTTGAGAAATGTTTGAAACAGATTGTAAAAATTGAAGAATTGTAACAAAGAATTAAAAATTAAGAAAAGAACAAAATGTGGGCTGGAGCAATAGTACATTGAGTAGGGTGTTTGCCTTGCATGTGGCCAACCAGGTTTGATCTCTGGCAATACATATGGTGCCGTGAGTCCTGCCAGCAGGGTGTCCTGAGTCTGACACAGGAGTAAGTCCAAAGCAAGGCTAGGTGTGAAATGAAAACAATAAAACAAAACCAAACAAAAATTCAAGAATCAAGATATATAATTATTAAAATTAAAAATTGTTGGTTATTAGAGTCACAGAAAAACAGAAAAACTGTTATTAAATCAGAGCATCTATCTGTAAAAACATCCAAATGAAGAACAGAAATGAAAAAATAAAGATAGAGAAAAGATGGGGACAAAGAGATAATTCAGTACTGAAGTCACATGTCTTGCATGCAGCTAACCTGGGTTCAATTCATGGTACTACATGCTCTCTGAGTACCTCCACGTATCGGATCAAAGTCTCTGAGCATTGCTGGGTGGTCCAGGTAATCTCCAGCACTGCTTCAGTCAAGTAACAACACATCTCTGGTGCTCATACTGAACTGTTGCAGGACTCCTCTAAGAGCCTCTGCATCTGCTCTGAATTGCTGCCTGCAAAATCACTTCGTAGATAAGGGGGTAGTCTAAATGTGGCAGTTTATCTGACCATGTACTCTGTACTAGCTGGTATAAATATTATCTCATGCTACCACAATCATCGTGGGACTAGCTAGATCTTACCAGCATATTTGCCTGGCCTTGTTGGATCTCTAAATAATTAGACCAGAGAGAAATGCTGTTTGCCTCCAAGCAAGCAAGCATAGCTCCCTGATAACTCAAAGGCAACTAAAATACAAAACTACTGTGAAGTAGATGAGACTTGTGAAGGCTTGGAGAAATATTTAACTGGCATAGTATTGGTCTTTGGTACAGAGACATGCCATCTCAGAAACCCCCTCTCTACCCTATAAAGGCTTTTCCAGGCAGATCTTGGCTCAAGACATTAGCATATAAAAGGGCCTAGGTGAGGTGCTGGGAGAAATTACCTGAGGGCATTTGACCCTCCCTGCTTCCCATAATAGTGTGAGGGAGGTCTGAGTTACAGGGGTATAAAACTAACCTGCCTCTTCTCTCTCTCTCTCTCTCTCTCTCTCTCTCTCTCTCTCTCTCTCTCTCTCTCTCTCTCTCTCTTTGTGAGCTCACACCCTTCTTGGGAGTCTTGTCTTTGTCTCCTCTTTACAGGGCCTTTATACGTGGTGGCTGCCATCTTGGCCTACATGTGGCTGGGGTTCTAGCCAGGAATCCTAAGCTCAGGGTTTTTCCTATTGTTGATCTGTATGCCTGAACCTGTGATAAGTAAAGCCTTTTAAAACTGCATCGGATTCCTGAGTCTTCATCCATTCTCGCCAGCTTTGGAGGTAGAAGGGAACTCACTTCCCGGCACTGTTGGGTACCCGCCCGGCGTCCCGACACTGAACTGCCAAACTTATTGAATAATAATCACAGGGGAGGGCCCTAGGAACCCCTGAAAATTGCCTGGTGCTTTCCCCCCATCAATACAGCAGAGGATAAACACAAGAGGAACAACAAATAGCCTACTATATTTGTTATAACTGAAACCCTTCAACGAAAGAGAGAACAGAAGAAATGCTTGAAAAGATAATGACTGACATTTCCACAAAACTAATAAAAAACAATAGTAAAAATTTCAAGTATTCTCTAATCAACATTAATACATATAAAATGTCAAACAGCTGAAAACCAAACACAATGAAATATCTTCAAAGTAGACAGAAAATGAAAGAAGACATCTCTTGAATACGGTGATGGTAGAACAACCAGCTATCTTCTCATCACAAATGATGATCAGCAGACAATGAAATGACATCTTTAGAACATTTTTTCTAAATGAAAAATTAAGGTGGTTTAAGACAAATCTCAAAAATAGAAATAATTTATGTCTAGCGGCTCACCAAAAAGCTTACTGAAACAATTTTTTGGCATAAGCAAAGCAATCTAAAATTCAGAAAGTAACAAAAAGCCAACATTTAAACAAACTCTATCAGAAATTTCCAGACCAGTAAGTCCACAATTTATAGCCAATTCCTAAAACATTGATTATCACTTCATAAGTACTTAGCTATTAAAATAATAACATTATGTCCATGTGAAATCCCATCATTGCTTGAGTTAGAGAAATTTTATAAGCCTAAAGTATTCATTTACCTTTGAAAAGGCAATTAAATGCTTATTCCTGTGTCTTAAAGTAAGTCTATTCCATTAAAACTCCACAAATAAAATGGAATATGGAGAATATAGGTTCCTTTTACTAAGTAAAAAGGACAGGTTTCGGGGAACCTATTATCTTCATTTAGTGCTTCCTCTCATTCCAAAGACACATAGGGTTACCTCAAATGATTCTCACTGTCCAGAAATCAGCTCTTGAAGGAAGGAATCTTGGCCATCACCTGAAGTTTCTCTTGCCACCATAACAATCCTCAACAGATTTTATCCAGTTTAATCTACACAGTATGAAGCTAAAGAAAATATGAGAGGGAAGTCTTTTGGATTACATAGTCTTCTGTTAAACAATGGTCAAACATGTATTTAATAATGAACCCAAGTTTCAAAGGTTGAGAAGCTGTTGCTAGATTTAGTACACCATATGGATCTTGCACCAACTCCCTTTAAAGAATGTTCAAAACCAGATGATAGAAAGAAGGAAAAAAAACTGGTCTTAACTGGAGAAGCAATACTATCTGCATGCCTTTTTATTTTATTTTTTTTTTTTTTTTTTTTTTTTAAGTATTTTATTATACCACCGTGAGATATACAAATAAAAAGATATACAATTAAAAAGTTCATGTTTGGGTTTTGGTCATACAGTGTTTCAGCACCCGTCCCTCCACCAGTGCCCATCTCCCACCACCAACATCCCGGTTCCCTCCCCCTTCCCCAGCCCTGCTCCATGGCAGGTTCTTTATTTCTTTCCCTTTCTCTCTCTTTCTCTTTTCCTTCCCTTCCAGACTATGGATTACAGAACATACATTAAAAGGTTGTCATTTGTATCCTTTTGCCTCTATTTAATGCTCAGTTCTAGGTTGGCATTAGTACCCTCGACTATTGTTAGCCCCCTGTTCCATTTTCTGTCTTACCTAAACTCTGACTCCCACACGTTTGTGATAATCTCCACCTTTGACAAGACCTCCTGATATATGTTTCACTTGACCTTGGATATTGGTATCATAATATGTACATATATATTTATGCCATGCAAATAAATGCAGTCATTCTGTATCTGTCTCTCTCCTTCTGGCTAATTTCACTCAACATAATCTTCTCCATGTCCATCCATTTATAGGCAAATTTTATAACTTCATTTTTTCCTAACAGCTGCATAGTATTCCATTGTGTAGATGTACCAAAGCTTCTTTATCCAGTCATCGATTTTCGGGCACTCTGGTTGCTTCCAGATTCTGGCTATTGTGAATAATGCTGCTATGAACATAAAAGTAGGGATGGTGTTTCCGCTGCGTATTTTTGGTTTCCCAGAGTAGATTCCCAGGAGTGGTATGGCTGGGTCAAATGGGAGTTCAATTTCTAGTCTTTGGAGGAAAGTCCATATTGTTTTCCAGAAAGGCTGTACCAGCCGGCATTCCCACCAACAATGGATGAGTGTCCCCTTTTCCCCACATCCACGCCAGCACTTGTTGTTCTTGCTCTTTTGAATATGTGCCAGTCTCTGTGGTGTAAAGTGGTATCTCATTGTTGTTTTGATTTGCATCTCTCTGATGATTAGTGATGATGAGCATTTTTTCATATGTTTTTTGGCCATTCGAATTTCTTCCTTGCTGGAGTTTCTGTTCATTTCTTGTCCCCATTTTTTGATGGGGTTGTTTGTTTTCTTCTTGTAAAGTTCTACCAGTGCCTGATATATCCTGGATATTAACCCTTATCAGATGGGTATTGGGTGAATATTCTTTCCCATTCTGTGGACTGCTTTTGTATCTTAGTCACTGTTTCTTTTGAGGTGCAGAAGCTTTTCAGTTTCATGTAGTCCCATATGTTTATCTTTTCTTCTAGTTGCTTTGTTAGTGATGTTTCACCTTTGAAGATGCCTTTAGCTTCAATGTCGTGGAGGGTTTTTCCTATATTTTCTTCAATGTACTTTATGGATTCAAGTCTGATATTGAGATCTTTAGTCCATTTTGATCTGATTTTTTGTGCATGGTGTTAGACACAGGTCCAAATTCATTTTTTTACACGTTGCTGCCCAGTTTTCCCAACACCACTTGTTGAAGAGGCTTTCCTTACTCCATTTTAGACTCATTGCACCTTTATCAAAGATTAAATGATCATGTGTTTGAGGTTGGGTGTCAGGATACTCTATTCTATTCCATAGGTCCACAGGTCTGTTTTTATTCCAATACCATGCTGTTTTTAATTACTACTGCCTTGTAGTACAGTTTGAAGTTGGGAAAGGTGATGCCTCCCATCTTCTTTTTCCCGAGGATTGCTTTAGCTATCCTTGGGGGTTTATTGTTCCATACAAATTTCAGGAGCGTTTGGTCAATTTCTTTGAAGAATGTCATCGGTATCCTTATAGGGACTGCATTGAATCTGTACAGAGCTCTAGGGAGTATTACCATTTTGACAATGTTGATTCTCCCCATCCATGAACAGGGAATGTGTTTCCATTTCCTTGTGTCCTCTTTTATCTCTTGGAGCAGTGTCTTGTAGTTTTCTTTGTACAGGTCCTTTACATACTTGGGTAAGTTGATTCCTAGGTATTTGATTTTCTGTGGCACAATTGTGAATGGAATTGTTTTCCTTAATATCCCTTTCTTCTGTTTCGCTATTTGTATATAGGAAAGCCACTGACTTTTAGGTGTTGATTTTGTATCCTGCCACTCTACTATATGCGTCTATTGTTTCTAGGAGTTTTTTGGTAGAGAGTTTAGGGTTCTCTAGGTATAATATCATGTCATCTGCAAATAATGATAGCTTGACTTCTTCCTTGCCTATCTGGATGCCCTTGATGTCCTTTTTCTTCTCTGATTGCTATGGCAAGTACTTCCAGTACTATATTGAATAAAAGAGGTGAGAGGGGGCAACCTTGTCTTGTCCCTGATCTCAGGGGAAGGCTTTCAACTTTTCCCCATTTAGAATGATGCTTGCTGTGGGCTTTTGGTAGATGGCTGTAACTATCTTGAGGAAAGTCCCTTCAATTCCCATTTTCTGGAGGCGTTTTAATCATGAGCGGGTGCTGGATCTTGTCAAATGCTTTTTTCTGCGTCTATTGAAAGGATCATATGGTTTTTATTTTTTCTTTTATTGATATGATGTATTATGTTGATTGACTTGCGAATGTTGAACCATCCTTGCATTCCCGGGATGAATCCAACTTGGTCATGATGTATAATCTTCTTGATGAGTCTTTGGATTCTGTTTGCTAGTATTTTGTTGAAGATCTTAGCATCCGTGTTCATCAGGGATATTGGTCTGTAGTTTTCTTTCTTTGTGTTGTCTCTCCCTGCTTTGGGTATCAGGGTGATATGTGCCTCGTAGAAGCTGTTTGGGAGTGTTTCTGTTTCTTCTATTTCCTGGAAGAGCTTGAAAAGGACTGGCAGTAGGTCCTCCTTAAAGGTTTGGTAGGGTTCACTAGGGAATCCGTCTGGACCTGGGCTTTTGTGTTTGGGAAGACTTTTAATTACTGTTTCTATTTCCTCGATGGTGATAGGCTTATTCCAGGTATTGGAGGTCTTCTTGTTTCAGCCGTGGGAGGTTATAGGACTTCAGGAATTGATCCATTTCTTCTAGATTCTCATGTTTCCACGGCATACAGGCTCTCAAAGTAATCTCTGATGATCTTTTTGGATTTCTGTGGTTTCTGTTGTGATGTCACCCTTTTTATTTCTGATTCTGTTTATTTGGGTTTTCTCTTTCCCTATCCTTACAAGTCTTGCCAATGGTTTGTCAATCTTGTTTATTTTTTTCAAAAAACCAGCTCTTGGTTTCATTAATCTTTTGGATTGTTTTTTTTGGTTTCCAACTCATTGATTTCCTCTCTAAGTTTTATTATTTCCTTTTTTTCTGCCTGGGTTGGGCTCCTTTTGTTGGTCTTTTTCTAATGTCTTCAGCTGTGTAGTCAGGTTATTTATGTGGGCCCTTTCTTGTTTCCTGATGAATGCTTGCAGGGCTATAAACTTCCCTCTTAACACGGCTTTTGCCGTGTCCCACAAGTTCTTATAATTGGTATCTTCATTTTCATTTATTTCCAGAAATCTTTGGATTTCCTGTTTGATTTCTTCTATGACCCATTTGTTGTTCAGCAGTGAGCTGTTCAGTTTCCAGGTGTTTGGTTTGACTCCCTGTTTTTGCGTACGGTTAACTTCCATTTTCAGTGCATCATGGTCTGAAAAGATAGTTGACACAATTTCTATCTTTTTAATTTTATTGAGGTATGCTTTGTGGCTCAGCATGTGGTCTATCTTGGAGAATGTTCCATGTGCACTAGAGAAAAATGTGTATTCAGCTTTTTTGGCATGAAAAGCCCTGTATATATCCACTAGCTCTCTTTCTTCCATTTCTTCCTTCAGGTCCAATATTTCCTTGGTGAGTTTCAGTCTTGTTGATCTGTCCATCGTTGATAGAGCAGTGTTGAAGTCTCCAACTATTATTGTGCTACTGTCAATGTCTTCTTTGAGGTCTCTTAGCAGTTGTTTTATGTATTTTGCTGACCCCTCATTGGGTGCATATATGTTTAGTAGTGTAATTTCTTCCTGGTGTACATACCCTTAATTAATAAGAAGTGGCCTTCGTTGTCCCTTCTAACCTTTTTTTAAGCCTGAAGTCTATATTATCTGATACTAATATGGCCACACCAGCCTTTTTTGGAGGAGTTGTTTGCATGGAGAATGGTCTTCCAACCTTTGACTCTGAGTCTGTGTTTGTTCTGCTTATTCAGATGCGTTTCTTGTAGACAGCAGAATGTTGGGTTCAATTTTTTTAATCCATTTTGTCACTCTGTGTCTCTTAATTGGTGCATTTAGACCATTGACATTGAGAGAGATTATTGTCATCGGATTTTTGTGCCATCTTTCTTTTTGTGTTTGTTGTGCTTATGGGTTTGGTCGCATTAGAGTAGACCCTTCAGTCCTTCTTTTAAAGTTGGTTTTGAGTCCATGAAGTTCCTGAGTTGTTGCTTATCCATGAAGTTGTGTATCTTTCCTTCATATCTGAATGTGAGCCTGGCCGGGTAAAGAATTCTCGGTGAAGCCTGCAGTTCATTGAGCCTTTTCGCAATATCCCACCATTGTTTTGGGCTCGGAGTGTTTCATCAGAGAAGTCTGCTGTAAATCTTAGAGATGTTCCTTTGTATGTGATTTCCTTCTTTTGATCTTGCTGCTTTCAGTATTCTATCCCTATCTATAGTTTTTTGTCATTTTTATTAAGATGTGTCTTGGAGTATTCTTGTTGGGGTTTCTTTTAGCTGGTATTCTACGGGCCTCTTGGATCTTGAGGCAAGCATTCTTTAGTTCGGGAACTTTTCAGCAATGATGGCTTTGACAGTTTCTTCTTCATCAGGGTTTTCTTCTTGCCCTTCTGGGACCCCAATGATCCGTATGTTGTTTCTTCTGGCTTCATCCCGATTATCTCTTGTTGTCTGTTCGGTAATTGTGAGCCTTTTTTTCTATCTTCTGGTGTTGTGTACAGAATCTTTGGAACTCGTCTTCGAGATCACTAATTCTTTCTTCAGTAGCTATTATTCTGCTATGATGGCCTTCCACTGTGTTTTTATTTCATTTACCTCATTTTTAATACCTGTCATTTCCCTTTGCATTTTCCTCACTTCTGCTATCATGTCCTCTTGTATTTTATTGATTTTGCATTCCATTGCTTCTTTGAATTCCTTTTTGAATCCTTAACAGTTCTTTCCCGAAATTCTTTTTCAGATAGGTTATGCAACTCATTGGTATTGCTTGACTCATCTGGACCAGTGACTTCACTCACAGAGCTTGATGGAATTTTGACGTTGCTTTACCATTATGACTATTGTAGGTTTGCAACTGTGAGTTCTTGGGTGACTAGATAGTACAGTTTGTAGGGTCTGGTCTGTTTGAAGAGTTTGGGTGGGTAGCAAGGATGTAGGAACCAAGGTTCACTGGTACTCTCCAAGGAAGGTAGGTAGTGAGAGGTCGTCGCGAGGACCCTGCTCATGGCGTCATGCGGTTTTGAGCTTTGGGATGTTCCCAGAAGCTCAGGCGCGTGTCGGTCGGGCTGGAACCAAGGCACTTTGCCTTGGTTCCCGTTGATGGAGTTTCCGCTCTTCCCTGGGGCAGCTTGGGGTCCGCGGAGACGCAAGAATTACTCACACACCTGTGGGAGGAGGCGTTTCCGGGAACTCAGGCGCCGCGGTGGGTCGGTCCGGGCTGGAACCAAGGCACTTTGCCTTGGTTCCCGTTGATGGAGTTTCCGCTCTTCCCTGGCGCAGCTAGGGTCAGCTGGAGATGCAAGAATTACACACACCTGTGGGGGGGGAGTCGGCGTTTCCGAA
>JAJIBD010022388.1:0-178329 GCA_021461705.1 Cryptotis parvus
GCGTGAGATGAGACTGTTGCAGACTGGCATGTTGTGTGTGTGTGCGTGTGTGCATGCGTGCACATGTGTGTGTATGTGTGTGTGTGTTGGCGTGAGATGAGACTGCGGCGGACTGGGTCTGCCAGAGAACTCCCCCGTATGTTTCTTTTTTTTTTTTAAAGTATTTTATTATACCACCGTGAGATATACAAATAAAAAAGATATACAATTAAAAAGTTCATGTTTGGGTTTTGGTCATACAGTGTTTCAGCACCTGTCCCTCCACCAGTGCCCATCTCCCACCACCAACATCCCGGTTCCCCCTCCCCTTCCCCAGCCCTGCTCCATGGCAGGTTCTTTATTTCTTTCCCTTTCTCTCTCTTTCTCTTTTCCTTCCCTTCCAGACTATGGATTACAGAACATACATTAAAAGGTTGTCATGTGTATCCTTTTGCCTCTATTTAATGCTCAGTTCTAGGTTGGCATTAGTACCCTCGACTATTATTAGCACCCTGTTCCATTTTCTTTTTTTTTTCTTTGTTTTTTTTTTTTAATTTTTTTATTTTTACAATTACAAAGATATACAATTAAAAAGTTCATATTTGGGTTTTGGTCATACAGTGTAGCAGCACCCATCCCGCCACCAGTGCCCATCTCCCACCACCAACGCCCCCGGTTCCCTCCCCCTCCCCCAGCCTTCCTCCATGGCAGGTTCTTTATTTCTTTCCATTTCTCTATCTTTCTCTTTTCCTTCCTCTCCAGACTATGGATTACAGAACATACATTAAAGGGTTGTCATGTGTATCCCTTTGCCTCTATTCAATGCTCAGTTCTAGGTTGGCATTAGTACCCTCACAATTGTTAGCACACTGTTCCATTTTCTGTCTTACCTAGCCTCTGACTCCCACACGTTTGTGATAATTTCCACCTTTGACAAGACCTCCTGATATATGTTTCACTAGACCTTGGATATTGGTATCATAATGTGTACATATATATTTATGCCATGCAAATAAATGCAGTCATTCTGTATCTGTCTCTCTCCTTCTGGCTAATTTCGCTCAACATAATCTTCTCCATGTCCATCCATTTATAGGCAAATTTTATAACTTCATTTTTCCTAACAGCTGCATAGTATTTCATTGTGTAGATGTACCAAAGCTTCTTTATCCAGTCATCGATTTTCGGGCACTCTGGTTGCTTCCAGATTCTGGCTATTGTGAATAATGCTACTATGAACATAAAAGTAGGGATGGTGTTTCCGCTGAATATTTTTGGTTTCCCAGAGTAGATTCCCAGGAGTGGTATGGCTGGGTCAAATGGGAGTTCAAGTTCTAGTCTTTGGAGGAAAGTCCATATTGTTTTCCAGAAAGGCTGTACCAGCCGGCATTCCCACCAACAATGGATGAGTGTCCCCTTTTCCCCACATCCACGCCAGCACTTGTTGTTCTTGCTCTTTTGAATATGTGCCAGTCTCTGTGGTGTAAAGTGGTATCTCATTGTTGTTTTGATTTGCATCTCTCTGATGATTAGTGATGATGAGCATTTTTTCATATGTTTTTTGGCCATTCGAATTTCTTCCTTGCTGAAGTTTCTGTTCATTTCTTCTCCCCATTTTTTGATGGGGTTGTTTGTTTTCTTCTTGTAAAGTTCTACCAGTGCCTGATATATCCTGGATATTAACCCCTTATCAGATGGGTATTGGGTGAATATTCTTTCCCATTCTGTGGACTGCTTTTGTATCTTAGTCACTGTTTCTTTTGAGGTGCAGAAGCTTTTTAGTTTCATGTAGTCCCATGTGTTTATCTTTTCTTCTAGTTGCTTTGTTAGTGATGTTTCACCTTTGAAGATGCCTTTAGCTTCAATGTCGTGGAGGGTTTTTCCTATATTTTCTTCAATGTACTTTATGGATTCAAGTCTGATATTGAGATCTTTAATCCATTTTGATCTGATTTTTGTGCATGGTATTAGACACAGGTCCAAATTCATTTTTTTACATGTCGCTGCCCAGTTTTCCCAACACCACTTGTTGAAGAGGCTTTCCTTACTCCATTTTAGACTCATTGCACCTTTATCAAAGATTAAATGATCATGTGTTTGAGGTTGGGTGTCAGGATACTCAATTCTATTCCATAGGTCCACAGGTCTGTTTTTTATTCCAATACCATGCTGTTTTAATTACTACTGCCTTGTAGTACAGTTTGAAGTTGGGAAAGGTGATGCCTCCCATCTTCTTTTTCCCGAGGATTGCTTTAGCTATCCTTGGGGGTTTATTGTTCCATACAAATTTCAAGAGCGTTTGGTCAATTTCTTTGAAGAATGTCATCGGTATCCTCATAGGGACTGCATTGAATCTGTACAGAGCTCTAGGGAGTATTACCATTTTGACAATGTTGATTCTCCCCATCCATGAACAGGGAATGTGTTTCCATTTCCTTGTGTCCTCTTTTATCTCTTGGAGCAGTGTCTTGTAGTTTTCTTTGTACAGGTCCTTTACATACTTGGGTAAGTTGATTCCTAGGTATTTGATTTTCTGTGGCACAATTGTGAATGGAACAGTTTCCTTAATATCCCTTTCTTCTCTTTCGTTATTTGTATATAGGAAAGCCACTGACTTTTGGGTGTTGATTTTGTATCTTGCCACTCTACTATATGCGTCTATTGTTTCTAGGAGTTTTTTGGTAGAGAGTTTAGGGTTCTCTAGGTATAATATCATGTCATCTGCAAATAATGATAGCTTGACTTCTTCCTTGCCTATCTGGATGCCCTTGATGTCCTTTTCTTCTCTGATTGCTATGGCAAGTACTTCCAGTACTATATTGAATAAAAAGAGGTGAGAGTGGGCAACCTTGTCTTGTCCCTGATCTCAGGGGGAAGGCTTTCAACTTTTCCCCATTTAGAATGATGCTTGCTGTGGGCTTTTGGTAGATGGCTGTAACTATCTTGAGGAAAGTCCCTTCAATTCCCATTTTCTGGAGGCGTTTTAATCATGAACGGGTGCTGGATCTTGTCAAATGCTTTTTCTGCATCTATTGAAAGGATCATATGGTTTTTATTTTTTCTTTTATTGATATGATATATTATGTTGATTGACTTGCGAATGTTGAACCATCCTTGCATTCCCGGGATGAATCCTACTTGGTCATGATGTATAATCTTCTTGATGAGTCTTTGGATTCTGTTCGCTAATATTTTGTTGAAGATCTTAGCATCCGTGTTCATCAGGGATATTGGTCTGTAGTTTTCTTTCTTTGTGTTGTCTCTCCCTGCTTTGGGTATCAGGGTGATATGTGCCTCGTAGAAGCTGTTTGGGAGTGTTTCTGTTTCTTCTATTTCCTGGAAGAGCTTGAAAAGGACTGGCAGTAGGTCCTCCTTAAAGGTTTGGTAGAGTTCACTAGGGAATCCGTCTGGACCTGGGCTTTTGTGTTTGGGCAGACTTTTAATTACTGTTTCTATTTCCTCGATGGTGATAGGTTTATTCAGGTATTGGAGGTCTTCTTGTTTCAGCCGTGGGAGGTTATAGGACTTCAGGAATTGATCCATTTCTTCTAGATTCTCATGTTTCACGGCATACAGGCTCTCAAAGTAATCTCTGATGATCTTTTGGATTTCTGTGGTTTCTGTTGTGATGTCACCCTTTTTATTTCTGATTCTGTTTATTTGGGTTTTCTCTTTCCCTGTCCTTACAAGTCTTGCCAATGGTTTGTCAATCTTGTTTATTTTTTTCAAAAAACCAGCTCTTGGTTTCATTAATCTTTTGGATTGTTTTTTTTTGGTTTCCAACTCATTGATTTCCTCTCTAAGTTTTATTATTTCCTTTTTTTCTGCCTGGGTTGGGCTCCTTTTTGTTGGTCTTTTTCTAATGTCTTCAGCTGTGTAGTCAGGTTATTTATCTGGGCCCTTTCTTGTTTCCTGATGAATGCTTGCAGAGCTATAAACTTCCCTCTTAACACGGCTTTTGCCGTGTCCCACAAGTTCTTATAATTGGTTTCTTCATTTTCATTTGTTTCCAGAAATCTTTGGATTTCCTGTTTGATTTCTTCTATGACCCATTTGTTGTTCAGCAGTGAGCTGTTCAGTTTCCAGGTGTTTGGTTTGACTCCCTGTTTCTGTGTACGGTTAACTTCCATTTTCAGTGCATCATGGTCTGAAAAGATAGCTGACACAATTTCTATCTTTTTAATTTTATTGAGGTATGCCTTGTGGCTCAGCATGTGGTCTATCTTGGAGAATGTTCCATGTGCACTAGAGAAAAATGTGTATTCAGCTTTTTTGGCATGAAAAGCCCTGTATATATCCACTAGCTCTCTTTCTTCCATTTCTTCCTTCAGGTCCAATATTTCCTTGGTGAGTTTCAGTCTTGTTGATCTATCCATCATTGATAGAGCAGTGTTGAAGTCTCCAACTATTATTGTGCTACTGTTAATGTCTTCTTTGAGGTCTCTTAGCAGTTGTTTTATGTATTTTGCTGACCCCTCGTTGGGTGCATATATGTTTAGTAGTGTAATTTCTTCCTGGTGTACATACCCCTTAATTAATAAGAAGTGGCCTTCGTTGTCCCTTCTAACCTTTTTCAGCCTGAAGTCTATATTATCTGATACTAATATGGCCACACCAGCCTTTTGGAGGAGTTGTTTGCATGGAGAATGGTCTTCCAACCTTTGACTCTGAGTCTGTGTTTGTTCTGCTTATTCAGATGCATTTCTTGTAGACAGTAGAATGTTGGGTTCAATTTTTTAATCCATTTTGTCACTCTGTGCTGTTAATTGGTGCATTTAGACCATTGACATTGAGAGAGATTATTGTCATTGGATTTTGTGCCATCTTTCTTTTTGTGTTTGTTGTGCTTATGGGTTTGGTCGCATTAGAGTAGACCCTTCAGTCCTTCTTTTAAAGTTGGTTTTGAGTCCATGAAGTTCCTGAGTTGTTGCTTATCCATGAAGTTGTGTATCTTTCCTTCATATCTGAATGTGAGCCTGGCCAGATAAAGAATTCTTGGTGAAGCCTGCAGTTCATTGAGCCTTTTCGCAATATCCCACCATTGTTTTCGGGCTCGGAGTGTTTCATCAGAGAAGTCTGCTGTAAATCTTAGAGATGTTCCTTTGTATGTGATTTCCTTCTTTGATCTTGCTGCTTTCAGTATTCTATCCCTATCTATAGTTTTTGTCATTTTTATTAAGATGTGTCTTGGAGTATTCTTGTTGGGGTTTCTTTTAGCTGGAATCCTACGGGCCTCTTGGATCTTGAGGCAAGCATTCTTTAGTTCCGGGAACTTTTCAGCAATTATGGCTTTGACAGTTTCTTCTTCATCAGGGTTTTCTTCTTGCCCTTCTGGGACCCCAATGATCCGTATGTTGTTTCTTCTGGCTTCATCCCGATTATCTCTTGTTGTCAGTTCGGTAATTGTGAGCCTTTTTTTCTATCTTCTGGTGTTGTGTACAGAATCTTTGGAACTCGTCTTCAAGATCACTAATTCTTTCTTCAGTAGCTATTATTCTGCTATGATGGCCTTCCACTGTGTTTTTTTATTTCATTTACCTCATTTTTCATACCTGTCATTTCCCTTTGCATTTTCCTCACTTCTTCTATCATGTCCTCTTGTATTTTATTGATTTTGCATTCCATTGCTTCTTTGAATTCCTTTTGAATCCTTAACAGTTCTTTCCGAAATTCTTTTTTCAGATAGGTTATGCAACTCATTGGTATTGCTAGACTCATCTGGCCCAGTGACTTCACTCACAGAGCTTGATGGAATTTTGCGTTGCTTTACCATTATGACTATTGTAGGTTGCAACTGTGAGTTCTTGGGTGACTAGATAGTACAGTTAGTAGGTGTCTGGTCTGTTTGCAGAGTTTGGGTGGGTGGCAAGGATGTAGGAACCAAGGTTCACTGGTACCTCATGCAAGGTAGGTAGTGAGAGGGTTTTGAGTTTTGGGATGTTCCCAGAAGCTCAGGGCGCAAGGGTCGGTCGGGCTGGAACCAAGGCACTTTGCCTTGGTTCCCGTTGATGGAGTTTCCACTCTTCCCTGGGGCAGCTTGGGGTCCGCGGAGACGCAAGAATCCACACACACACACCTGTGGGGGAGAGTGCAGGCGTTTCCAGAAGCTCAGGGCGAAAGGGTCAGTCCGGCTGGAACCAAGGCACTTTGCCTTGGTTCCCGTTGATGGAGTTTCCGCTCTTCCCTGGGGCAGCTTGGGGTCCGCGGAGACGCAAGAATCCACACACACACACACACCTGTGGGGAGTGCAGGCGTTTCCCCAGAAGCCTCCCTCGTATGTTTCATAGTGAACCCACTGGAATTAAATTTCACTTTTCCCAAATTTTACTATGAATATTTTCAGATATACTGGGCAGTTGAAAGAACATCAGGATGGGGCCAGAGAGATAGTCCAGCCAGTAGGGCATTTGCCTTGCATATGACCAGACCCGGGTTCAATCCCGGCATCCCATATGGTCCCCTGAGCACCGCCAGGAGTAATTCCTCAGTGCAGAGCCAGGGAGTAACCCCTGAGCAATGCCAGGTGTGACCCAAAAAGAAAAAAAAAAGAAAGAACATCAGGATAAGCCACTGTGACCCCTCCATCTTCAGCACCTGCTGACATTTTGCCAAGCTATCTGAAAGCAGAGGTTAGGACATCTGTACAAAGCATCTAAGAATAAGGGCAGGGTTTGTTCTTTTTCTTTTTCTTTTTGCTTTTTGGGTCACACCGGTGGCGCTCAGGGGTTACTCCTGGCTCTGCAGTCAGGAACTACTCCTGGCAGTGCTCGGGAGACCATATGGAATGCCGGGGATCGAACCCGGGCCAGCATGGGCCGGCCACGTGCAAGGCAAACGCCTAACTACTGGGCTATCGCTCCTGCCCCTGGGTTTGTTCTTTTTTACAAAATGTTTTGGGTCATACCCAGTTATGCTCAGGGATCACTGCTGATAGGGTTTGAGGGACTGTATGGAGTGCTGGGGGAGTGAACTCGTGTCGGCCACATGTAAGGCAAATGCCCCACCTACTGAACTACCCCTCTGGCTCCAGGAAGTGTATTTTTCACTAGTCAGGCTCATGAGTTTTTCACACTTTAGACAAGAAACTCAAATATCCTGCCGCTGTTTATATTTCTTTAGTGGTTCCAAGAATGCTGGGTGGAATATTTCCCAGAAGCCAGGATCAGATCTCAATCTGTGTCTTGTATTGACTATTCAGGTATTTTAGCTCACTGGACATTGCCTTTCTGCTTTAGATGATGGACTCCAGCTCACCTAAACTCCTAGTCCCTACCTTAATTGCCCGGATGGGCACCCTGACTTCGGACATTCAGGAGGATATTTATTTGTTTGCGGGGTCAGTGTGTTGTGGGCGTTGAGTGCTTGTGAGAGGCACATGCAGGCTGGTGGCATGTGCCTGCCCTAAGTGGAAACTAGGTGGGGTGGGAGCTTCCTGCAAGGGGACTCCAGAACCCATCGGGGACACGGTCTCACCTGGGTGGAAGAGAAGCCGCTTTGGTTTGATCGAGAGGATCATGTGGCTTGAAGAACAGAAGGGGAAAGGCGCAGCTAGGACCCCTAGCGAGGAGCATGCTTGGTGGCTGCCCCAGGGGGATGCAGGGGGTCCTGGGAGGAAGTGGCGCCCAGGGTCAAAGGAGAGCTGAGGGGACAGGACAGGCTTGATGGACGCCGAGTCATCCTTCGGCTCGAAAGAGAAGATCCTCCCGCTGTTCCCTGCAGCCGTCCCCAGCTCGGCCAATGCCTCCTGCCGGGAGCTCACTTAGTCTTAAAGCGTCATGGAAGACTGAGCCTGCCTCGAACGCTGGTTCCTGGCTGTCCGTGCAGGGCTGGCACTGGGTGTCTTCCCCAGTGGTGTGGGGTGGTGCCGCTGTGATTGGCCTTGGGCATCACCGGCCTGGAAAATTTCCCTGAGACACTTTCCTGTTAGGGGGACGTTTTAGGTTCATAGAACAGCTGTGAATACGCCACACCTAGTTTCTTCTATTCTCTGTTGTTTCAGATCTCTCTCTCTCTCTCTCTCTCTCTCTCTCTCTCTCTCTCTCTCTCTCTCTCTCTCTCTCTCTCTCAGCTCCAGCCCCACCACCTGTGTCAGCCTCCCTCCCTTCAGTGACCCAAAATACTCACCTCCTTAGCAAACTTTTAATATTTTTAATCTACTCTTACAGTTTGGGTCACAGATTTTGATGTACACAGTTATTCCTTACCTGTCTACTACCAAAGAGAAGTGCTTGGTAGCACCCCCCAAGCGTGCTTGGGGGTCTTATTGTGGTTGTGGTGAGAGACCCTGGAGCATGTTCCATCAGGAAAGCAGAGAGAACAGAGGCGTATTATTCCCAGATCCTGGGGTTATGTAGCATGGCCCCAGCCTCAATGAGGGTAGCACTGGGAAGTGTGTGTGTGTGTGTGTGTGTGTGTATGTGATATGTTTATGCATGTGTGATATGTGTATGCATGTGTGTGTGTGCTTATTGGGGGATTCTGGGGGTTGTGGGGACAGTGTTTTAGGGTTTCCACACCCACTCTTTAATGGTAAATTCAAGTCAGAGAATGGAATTTAAAGCTGGGGAAGAAAGTCTAAAGAAGTAAAAGGTCACATCAACCTCAGCTGCCGGCTTAGCCAGATAAGAGGGTCTATAAAACAGGTGTCTGGAGTGAGGGGCAGTGGTGTGCTGGGGGAGACGTCAGGGTCACGCTTAAGCTGGGCACTGCAGTGTCACTGCCCCTCCTGGGTCTAGCAGCAAAGGCTCCCAAATCACCAGACACACAGCTGTGTGCTGAGGGCCAGGGAGCCCACAGGGGCCACTGCAGAGATGCTGTTCTGTAGCTTGGCTCTCTTTTCTTTCCCACACCATGTCTACAGTGCTGTTAATGGTAGGATTTCTTGCTCCACGAGAGCGTCCACTTCCCTCCATCATTGTAACAGAATTCATTATTTACATAAATGAACATGAAGGAGCGAACGAAGGATCTGGGTAATAAACCACACCGGCCTCTAGAGGCTGTGTCTGCTGAGTCCAGATTCTACCAGCTGTTTCAAGTTTTTATTTTTGCTTTTTTGGGTCACACCTAGCAACACTCAGGGGGTTACTCCTGGCTCTACACTCAGGAATTATTCCTGGCAGTATTCAGGGGACCATATGGGATGCTGGGGATTGAACCCGGGTCGTCTGCATGCAAGGCAAACGCCCTACTCACTGTGCTTTAGCTCTGGCCCCAGCTGCTTCAAGTTTTAAAAGACACAAACTCATTCTATATGTTATAGTAACTATAACGTGTATAATATTTTATTTTCTTTTTGGGTCACACCCGCGATGCTCAGGGGTTATTCCTGGCTCTGCACTCAGGAATTACTTGGCATGCTTGGGGGATCATATGGAATGGCAGGGATCGAGCCCAGGTCAGCCACATGCAAGACAAATGCCCTCCCCACTGTGCTATCTCTCTCGCCCCAACATGTATAATATTTAAAAAAGTATGATCATTGGCAGTACTGTTGTGAACTGCCGTTTCCTGTTGGAGGAAGAATAGGTATGCGCTCAGGAGTAATCTCTGGGGAACAGGCGACAAAGTCCATCCACACGCAGATCAGGTGACCGGAGCGGGTTTCCTGGGGGCAGTGTCTTTCTCCATGGTCAATAGCGTTTTATCTCTCCCCAGGAAGAGTGATTGTTGCCACGAGTAAAGGAGTTTACATCTTGGTGCCGTTACCTCTGGAGAAGCAAATCCAGGATCTCCTGGCCAGCAGGAGAGTGGAGGAGGCGCTGGTTTTAGCCAAAGGAGCTCGGAGGAACATCCCCAAAGAGAAGTTTCAGGTTTGTCACCCACTGGTGCAGCAATGCTCGCTAGCTACTAGATTGGCACCTGTGGGTCTACTGCCCTGCTGGCCTTTCCAGCTCACCTGCATCTGTTGCTGAAGCTCCCTGCAGGTCCCTACCGTGCAGATAAATGAGCAGCTGGGCTGTCGGTACAGACTCACCGAGGCAGAGGCTTATAGGACCCGGGAGCCGGTCCTCTGCCAGTATGGAATTGAGTTTTGAATGGGCTCTTCAGTACAGCTTCAGAGACATTATAAACAAAAATAGGGGTATTTGGTTCACATGTTTCCTTAGAATTTCATGTGCTGCGAGGAGGTGAGATTACGAGATTACAAAAGCTGAGATTGACATTGTGGCCATGAAAGGCTTTGCTGGCTGTCCTGAAAGGTGTCTCTGTTTCCTTAGGAGACAGCTTTTAGTGCACTTCAGAAATGGTGACTTTGATTTGGTCGGTATAATGGGTATGGTTGTAATAGTTGCAAATTAGTTGTATGTCTGATGAAATCAGGTTCCTTAAAAATTGCTGCATGATGGGTGGGAGCCATAGCACAGAAGGGAGGACATTTGACTTGCATGCTGCCCACCCAGGTGTGATCTCCGGCATCCCATATGGTTGCCTGAGCCTAAGTGCAGAGCCAGAAGTAACCCCTGAGCATGCTGAGTGTGGCCTAAAAACAAAACCTAAAATTGCGACATGATATTATTCAAGTAGTCAAGTTGCTCTGTATATTGGAGAGTGAAATATCACGACATTGGTCTATTGTGCTTCTTACGAACATCCAAATTAGTCATCCAGAGTTTCTGTAAGTGTCCTGATAGATAGTATAGCATGTAAAGCACTTGCCTTGCACCTGGCTGTTTGATCCCAGGCACACCCATATGGTCCCCAAGGCCCACTGGCAGTGAGCCTTGGACACTGAGCCAGGAGTAAATCCAGAGCACTGCCAGGTGTGGCCCAGAAGCCAACCAACCAAAGAAAAGTTGTCATAATGTAAGGATCCTCTTGAGTATTTCTGGAAATTCAGATTTTACAGAATTATGTGATGATCATGGAACAAGGTCATGTTTTGTTTTGTTTTAGTTTATTTTCTTGAGTCTCTGTGCCATATAATTAGAAGGGTATTCATGATCGGATTTCATTCACACGCTGTTCCAACACCCATCCCTAGACCAGTGCACATTTTCTACCACCAGTGTTCCCCTTTACCCTTCTGCCACTCCTTCCCACCTCCTAAGCCCCAGCCTGTCTCTCTGGCAAGCACTTTCCTTTCTCCCTCTGTCTCTCTCCCATTGGGCATTCTGGTCTGCAGTACAGATACCGAGAGGTTACCATGTTTGTTCCCTTACCTCTTCTGCACACGGTTCTTACACAGCAGTCATTTACCACAGTCTTTGTCATAGTGGTTCCTGTCCCAACTGCCTATTCCTCAAGAGGTTGAAGCAGGTCTCCAAGAAAGGATCATGCTTTTTTGCAAAGCTCTCACTTGCTTTGCATCACTGAGCAGATTCTGAAGGTGGAGGAGCCAGGAAGAGAGACTTGCCTTTACGGAATAAGAGAGCGACATCGCTCTGCAATTCAGCACTCATCTTGAAAGCAAACCCACTCTGTTGGCATTCAGCAGGGGGCAGCAAAGGCAAATAGAAGGAAATTCCATCGCTCGGGGACTCTGAACCAAGAGCTCTAAATCTAAAATACACTTGGCTCGCCTACAGCCAGCTGCATGGCCGTGCATGCAAGAGCTCAGCTCTCAGGCAGTTCCCACGCTTGCACCTTGCTTTTTCTTCACTCTTGGGAAATGGGTTCCCTGGTGCCACCATCAGTAGACATGAGGCTGCATACAGAGGCCCCGCCACACATGTCTGGCTGTTGGGGCGGCGCCGCGGGGTCCCCGACAGTGCCGGGAAGCGAGTTCCCTTCTACCTCGGCCGGCGAGGAATGGATGAAAACTCAGGAATCCGATGCAGTTTTAAAAGGCTTTACTTATCACAGGTTCAGGCATACAAATCAGCAAAAGGAAAAGCCCGGTACTTAGGATTCCAGGCTAGAACCCCAGCCACGTGTAGGCCAAGATGGCGGCCACCACGTGTAAAGGCTTTGTAAAAGGGGAAGACAAGACTTCCAAGAACAGTGAGCTCTCACAGAGAGCCCAAAAGAAGCCCGAGAGAGGAGAGCCCAAAAAAGCGCGAGAGAGGAAACCGGCTAGTTCATACACCTGCAACTCAGACCTTCCTCCCACTGTTATGGAAAGCAGGGAGGGTTAAATGCCCTTAGGTAATCCCTCCCTGCACCTCACCTAGGCCCTTTAGTATGCTAATGTTTTGAGCCAAGATCTGCCTGGGAATGCCTTTATAGGGTAGAGAAGGGGGTTTCTGAGATGGCATGTCTCTGTACCAAAGACTAATACTAATGCCAGTTAAATATTTCTCCAAGCCTTCACAAGTCTCTTCTACTTCATTGCAGTTTTATATTTTAGTTGCCTTTGAGTATATCAGGGAGCCATGCTTGTTTGCTTGGAAGCAAACAGCATTTCTCTCTGATCTAATTACTTAGGGGTCCTGCGTGGCCAGGCTAATATGCTGGTAAGATCTAGCTAGTCCCACGATGATTGTGGTAGCATGGGAGAATATTTATACCAGCTAGTACGGCATACATGGTCGGATAAACTGCCACATTTAGACTACCCCCTTATCTACGGAGTGATTTGCGGAAGGCAATCCAGAGCAGATGCAGCGGCCCTTAGGAGTCCTGCAACACCTGGCCACTGCTGTCCAGGTGCCCCTTTCTTGTCCACGTGCCATGTGCGTCTGCAGCCTTCTCTCTTGACCTTTCCTTCTCACTCTTTTTTCTGTATTTTTTTTTTTTTTGGTCATTCCCAGAGATGCTCAGGAATTACTCTTGGCAGTGCTCAGGGGGCCATCTGGGATGCCAGGGATTGAGCGCGGGTCAGCAGCATGCAAGGCAAACGCCCTACTGGGCCGCTGGACTATCATTCCGGCCCTCCCTTTCCTTCTCTTTCTGAGCAGTGACGTATAGCATTGTATGCGTTGCCACCTTTTTCTCTCCCCACCGTCTCTGGTGAGCTTCAGCCTGTTTTTCCTTGCAGGTAATGTACAGACGGATCCTGCAGCAGGCGGGTTTCATACAGTTTGCACAGCTTCAGTTCCTGGAAGCAAAGGAGCTCTTCAGGTAATTTGAGGTATTGGGAGCAAAACCTCACACATTCCTCTGGAAAAATGGCCTTTTCCACCTTGACTGGTGCTGCTCGGGCTGGGCTGCATTGGGTCGAGAGCGAGAAGCGTGTCCCAGAAGCAGGTACCTGTGTCCTGTTTGACCTGTGACCTGTTTGACCCTGTGATTGCAGAAGCGGCCAGCTTGATGTCCGGGAGCTGATCTCTCTCTACCCCTTCCTGTTGCCCACCTCCTCTTCGTTCACACGGTCCCACCCGCCTCTCCACGAGTACGCAGACCTCAACCAGCTGACCCAGGGGGACCAGGAGAAGGTGGCCAAGTGCAAGCGCTTCCTCATGAGCTACCTGAACGAAGTCCGCAGCACTGAGGGTGCTAACGGCTACAAAGAGGACGTGGACACAGCCCTGCTCAAGCTGTACGCAGAGGCGGACCATGACAGCCTGCTGGACCTCCTGGTCACCGAGAACTCCTGCCTGCTGAGTGACAGCGCCGCCGTGGCTGGAGAAGCACCGCAAGTGAGTGCTGGCGCCTGCCTTGTTATGGGGCTTCAGGCCGCCTGTGACGGGGCTTCAGGCCGCCTGTGACGGGGCTTCAGGCCGCCTGTGACGGGGCTTCAGGCCGCCTGTGACGGGGCTTCAGGTCGCCTGTGGACGGGGCTTCAGGCCGCCTGTGACGGGGCTTCAGGCCGCCTGTGACAGGGCTTCAGGCCGCCTGTGACGGGGCTTCAGGCCGCCTGTGATGGGGCTTCAGGCCGCCTGGGACGGGGCTTCACACTGCCTGTGACGGGGCTTCAGGCCGCCTGTGACGGGGCTTCAGGCCACCTGGGACGGGGCTTCAGGCCGCCTGGGACGGGGCTTCAGGCCCGGCGGAGCCAACTCTGCCACGGGACCCTATGGCAGCACTGGCCCCGCTGTTTCACGTGGCACAGCCGCAGGCTTTGGGGGTGTGCAGATGTGCTCCCGGGCTGCAGTCACAAGGGGGCTCCCTCGCAGCTGGTCGTGGGCTCTGCCCGTGAGCCCGGGGCTGCTTCTCTTCCTCCAGACATGCCAGGATTCTCCCACAGATGCTGCCCCGGTGAGGTACCAGGATAGGGCACCGAGTAGCTGTCTGGGTATGTAGGCAGAAGGGTGGTGCCTTGCACTGCTCTTCAGGGCTGAAGCTCTGCTTCCTCGTGGACCCGAGTGGGTGGCTGTTTCCCCTGCACAGGCCTGAGAGGGAATCCAGAGACGTGGTGCCTTCGGTCCTTTGGAGCTGGGAGATCCCTAAAGTATGTTTGGCACTGCGGTACTTTTTGTGTGATCTGTGTGTGCGGGCAAGGCTGTGCTTGTGTGATATGTGTGTATTGGCAGTGGTGTGCGTGTGTGGTCCATGGGTACAAATGGATGTGCGTGTGTGATCTGTATGTACAGACAGGACCATGCTGTGTAAACTGTGTACAAGCAGAGGCTTGCATGTATGATCTATGTGTATGGATGGGGACATGTATGTGTTATCTGTGTTTTCAGGCGGAGGCGTGTGTGATCTGTGTGTATGAGTGGGGACATGTGTGTGTGATCTCTGTGTATAGACTGGGACATTTGTGTGTGATCTGTGCGTATGGAGGGGGACATGTGATCTGTGTGTACAGGCGGGACTCGGCGGGGGTGGGGGACATGCTATAAGAGAGCCAAGATGAAACTCAGGTCGGCTGTATGCAAGCAAGCGCCCTGCTCGCTGTATTATCTCTCTGGCCACAGAGTCACCTTTCTGGGGAGTGAACCTGACCTTCACCAGAAGCTGCATAGCTCCCCGCCCTGCCAGCAGAATTTGCCTGCCTGCTGGGGGGGCTGTTGTCGTGGGGTGGGGTGGGGTGGAGTTGGGGCGGGACCCGCAGTGCTGGTGACCCTGTGCAGGGAGGAGTCGGAGGAACCAGATGGCCCAGGTCCTGCTTCCATGACTAGGTAGCGCAGACAAACGTTGGCCCAGGGACCCCGAGTGCTGCCCTAGAAGCCCAGTGGCTGGATGCTGCTGACTTTCGCAGCCACTCCCGTGCAGATCCTTCTCCTTCCTGCCCGCGTCCTTGAAACTCCGTCAGCCTCAGGGTGAAGTGGCAGGAGGGGACTCTGGGTTGATCTTCATAGCAAGGTATTAGGCAGTTCCACGTGTGCGCGTCCATATTAAGATTAGAGTTATAATCCTCAGCTTATTATCACAATGGACCCATTTCGCTAGTGGATGGGGGTGTAGATTTTTCACACCTTGTGTAAGTACGGGGAAAGGCAGGGGTCTTTCTTGTTTGAAAACTTGTGTGGAAAAGAACACAGAGGCATCGTGGCCACCATGATGGTAGGAGGTGGGTGGACGCTCACCACGCTACTTTCTTACAGGTATTTTGCCCTGGGGCTGCTCTATCACTATAATAAACAAGACGCTGCCGCTGTCCAGGTGAGTTCTCAAGCGTTCCGCATCCTTTGCCAATCAGTGCAGCTCCGCTTCTGTGCTCCTAGCTCTACTGGAAGGTACCTTGTGTGTTATCCACAGTCTTTGCTACCAAACAAAGACCCGTTTCAGAAAATGAATTCCTTGAGAAATGTGGGGTAAAAGCTCTCGTCTTTTTTGAAGGAATGTTACCAAGACAGAGTTCTTAAAAATTTGAGACCTAGTTGGGCTAGAGTGCTAATACAGAGAGTAGGGTGTTTGTCTTGCATGTGGCCGACTGGGGTTCTATTCCTGGTATTCTGTATGGTCCCCTAAGCCCTGCAGGAGTGATCTCTGAGCACAGAGGCAGGAGTAAGCCCTGAGCTTCACTAGGTGTGACTAAAAGTAAGGGAGGGAAGATCTGAGACATAGGACCTTGTCTCAGATATGTTTGTCTCGGTTTTTGAGCCACACCCCGTGATGCTCCTGGCTTTGTGCTCAGGGATCACCCTTGGCAGAAAGGGTGGTCCCACTGAGACCAGGTGGGACATTAGGAATTGAATGCAGGTCTGCCGCGAGTGGCCCTATCTGCTCTCCTATCCCTCCGTCCTGTACATTTCTATTAATTTTACTATTATCAATCATTGTTTTTGTTGTTTGGGCAACACTCGGCAGTGCCCAGTACTTTCTCCTGGCTCTGCACTCAGGGATACTCATGACAGGGCTCTGGGGACTGAATGGGGTGCCAGGGAGCAAACCTGGTTCACCCATGTGCAAGGCAGGCACCCTACCCACCGAACTATTACTCCAACCCCTAGCTCATTTTATTGATCTGTTTATCTATTTTTATGTGTGTGTGTTTATTTCGGATTAGGGTTTACTCCTGGCTCTGCATTCAGGAATTACTCCTGGTGGTGCCCGGGCATCAGAGGAGTTTCTGGGGGTCAAACCCAAGTTGGCTGCATGCAAGGCAAACACCCTACCTGCTGTACTATTGCTCTGGCCTCACAACTTTTTATTTGCGTGCTTAGTTTATTCCTGGGCCCTATGTGTTTGCTTCAGATTTTCCTGTAAAGTCTTTTTCTTCTGTGCACCCTTCTCTTTGGATTGAGGGTCACACTCCTCTTTCTCAGTAAGGGCAATCTATATGTGGCAGGGAGAGCTACGGCGGGTTGGCTCCGCCCATGAGCTTTTTACATTCCACATTGTATTTGGGGTGCTTTGTTCACATGCTGTGCTCAGTAGCTAAAGACTCTGCCTATAAAACCAGCAATCAGCACAACTCTGCATCTTTTTAAAAATTATTATTATTATTATTATTATTATTGTTATTGTTATATGCTTTTTTGGGTCACGCCTAGTGATGTCAGGGGTCACTCTTGGCTCTGTACTCGGGAATTACTCCTGGTGATGCTCGGGGACCATATGGGATGTCAGCGATCAGACCCTGGTCAGCCTCATGCAAAGCAAATGCCCTACTTCCTGTGCTATCCCTCTGCCACACCCTCATTCTTTAGTTATTAAGTGATGTCTAATCTCCTGTAATGAACTTCTTCACTCATATGTAAATGCAAGTGTTCTAGAATCTTGGTAAATAGATTTACTCATTCTGTTTTACTTGCCACATTTTTATTTTTGTTTCTTTTGCTTAAGCCTCTCCAACTGGCGGTTGTCCCTGTTTCTTATTCATAACCAACCTGGCTTAGATTAAAACCAGTTTTTAAGCACATGCTTAAAAACTCTGTGTTTAAGCATGTGCAGGAAGCATCCCGCACTCCTGGGCCTCCGACCTCGAGTCTAGCCCCACTCTGTGGCCTCGACCCAATGTTTCACCACCAGGACACATGTGGCTTCTGCAAAGTGGCAGTTGTCTGATACTCAAAACACACCCTGATGGCACGGGCAATTGCTCTAGTCTTCTGAAAGGGAAAACGGAGGTTCAAGCCTTTTGATCTGCATGATGTCATAGGGTTTGGAGGTCAGGCGAATAACATACCACCTTGGTAATGCAGAAGATGAAGAGCCTATAGCATTTTTTTTCTTTCTCTCTGTTTTTGGGTAACACCCAGCAGTGCTCAGGTGTTACTCCTGGCTCTGCACTCAGGAATTACTCCTGGTGGTTCTTGGGGACTGATGCTGGAGATCGGATCTGGGTCAGCACGTGTAAGGCACATACCCTACCTGCTGTGCTATCATCCCAGCCCAACTTTTAAGTATGGCCATCCCCTGCCCGGTACCCCCAGTGATGTGGTGCCAGCACTGCCAGAGATGCCAAGTCCAGAGGTGCCATCTGTGAGTGGCCCTTGCATATGTCTTGTGCACATTCGTCCTCTGCTCTGATTTATCAGTAGACCGCGTAAAATACCAAGCACAGTGCACAGGTAGGGGAAGAGTTGTTGCACCCTGTCTGTAGGGAGTAACGATAAGCCTTTGACATGTCCAGGGCAGGTGCAACCAAGGCAGGCTCAGGTCTGGAATAGACTCAGGGCCGCAGGTGCGGAGCTCTGGGGCAGAGTGGTGACTGTTTGAGAAGGCCACATAAAGAGGCGGGTGTGTTCTCTCAGCTGACCTACAAAGGTGTGTGACTTGCTGTCTCCTTTTCTGCCCCTTGCCAGCTGTGGGTGAACATCGTGAATGGGGACGTGCAGGACGCCACCCGCTCGGACCTATATGAGTATGTCGTCGATTTTCTTACCTACAGCTTGGACCAGGAGCTCGTGTGGAAGTACGCTGACTGGGTCTTAGAGAAAAGCCAGGAGGTGTGTGCCATATGAACGCGTCCATTTGGGGGTGGGGACTTGGGAACGGCGGCTGGCAAGGACAGACTGAGGCTGGACTTCCTGTGGGAAAACCAACCGTGCCCCAGCCTCTCTGCCTCCACCAGCCCCCGCCTGAACACGCCCCTCTTCCTCCTTGTGCTGTTCAGGCTCAGCCCTCAGAGTTTCTGCGTGTCAATGCTTTGTCTGGGGCACAAAACTTAGAGAAGTAAAGAACAGTCACCAGCGCTCATTCTTACCATCTTCATCCTACCAAAATATTTTTTTAAAAAGTTGATGGAGGGCAGGAGCGATAGTCCAGCCGGGTAGGGCGTTTTCCTTGCACGCAGCCAGCCTGTGCCGGCCCAGGTTCGATCCCTGGCATCCTATATGGTCCCCGAGCACCGCCAGGAGTGATTCCTGAGTGCATAGCCAGGAGTAACCCCTGAGCATTGCCGGGTGTGACCCAAAAAAAGCAAAAAAAAAAAAAGTTGATGTAGCCCAGTCTGTAATCACACTTGGCCCTTTGGTCTTCTGTGGGATAGAGCAGGCCCACATTGTTGTCTTTGGAGACTGGAGCCAGGCCTGGCCACACCAACAAGTTACAGCCCTTGTCTGTGCTCCCTTCACCTCCAACGTGGAAGTTGTGGAATGCGGAGGGGAGGTGGGAGGTGAGGACAGGCCCAGGCCCCTGTGGAAGGCTGGGCAGTGAGGGTGGGACCAGCACTCACTGTGTGGGCTGATGAGAGAACAGGGGAAGCCCAGCACAGCGACAGGATCCTTCTCAAAGCCCCAGAGAGAACTGGAGGGAGCAGCTATATTCCTAGGACGGTGCTTCTAGAGACAGGAGCTTTCTGACGCAGGACCTCTGTGATGTCAGTTTCTGAGGCTCGAATACTCTTCCAAAGATGACTCTTTCAGGAAAAGAAAGACGAACACTGGGTGATCTCACTTACCTGTGGATGAGGAAATGTAATAAAGGGGAGATGCTTAGGCCGTCCTCGACTCCAGTGTTTTAGAGGAGACAGACAAGGAAAGAAATCAAGGGGAGAATAAGAGAATTAGCAGTAATGGGTTTACAGGCATCAGGGCTTCAGCTATACCAGTGATATGAGTGAGCGGTAGAGCCATAGTCCCAAAACACGGATTCAACAGAACTGAAAGCATGACACCTGAGCGGTAGCCACTGGAACTTTGTAATGTGCCTGTGAAGTTGACAGGTGGGGAGGGAAAATCTGAGGACATTGGTGGAAGGGAGTTGACACTCTTGGAGCGATTGGTGTTGAATTATTGCATGCCTAAATGCAACTCTTGGTAGCTTTGTAAATCATGGCTCTTTAATAAAGATAAAAAAAATAAATAAAAAGAGCTGCCTCTTGGTGCAGCCCCATCTCTGCCCTTCCGAAGATGGCTCTCAGAATGATGCCATCTCTGCCCTTCCGAAGATGGCTCTCAGTGTGGTGCCATCATTGACCTTCTAAAGATGGGTCTCTCATCCTGTGTCTTTTATGGAATCATGAAGTGACGCTGGTCACATGTGACTTAATGTGCTGCCAGCCCTCCATACCTGCAGCATGAATCAGTTCTGTCAGCAGCCCAAGCTCCCCCAGCAGCAGTCACTTGCAGATGTTCTTCCTCGGAAATATCACAGCAGCCCACAAGGCAGGTGGGTGCTGCTTAGAAAGGAGGAAACAGACCCAGAGAGTTTAAGAGCAGTGCCCGAGGTCGGGTGGTTGGTAGAGCAGAGATACTACCTCTCCAGGCTCCTAGAACTCGAAGTTTGTGTCACGTGAGCTGGGCTGTTGTCTCACCACGTGGGTTAGTGAGCACATGAATGCATGACTGTGACTGTGTGTTCATAGAACATGGCACATGGGTGCCTAGAGGAGACAGTGGGGACTTGGAAGAGAACCTGCAGGTCCCTTTGGCATGAGAGTAAAACCCACAAAGTTACTCAGGGACTCGATCTGGGTTTTATCCAGATACTCCACAGAGTCGATGCCAGTGTTCAGAGAACTGAGTTCACCCATTTCTCCATTGTCTGCTTTTCATTGTCTTTCGTTTACCATTTAGTGGCCATCCTTGATCCTAGATTATCTTAATATCACAGTGTTGCTCTGGGGTTTGACAAGACCAGCTGCCAGCAAACATTCCGGGTGATCATTTCCAGCGCTTCTAAGAGCATCGCCTTGTGGGTGTGTCGCAGAGTTTAACCTGCCTTTGCTGCTCTTTGGTCTCTGTCAGCTCTTTGGTCTGTGTCAGGTGCTGTGTGTGTGCGGCACTGCGCGGTGTGTACAGCGCTCTCTCCTTAGAAGCACGCCTGTGTAGTCGGCACAGCGGCAGCCAGGCGGCACCTTACAGGCTTCCCGATAAACGTGCTTCTCTTTCAGGTCGGAGTTAAGGTGTTCACCAAGAGACCACTGGACCGAACAGCAGAACAGTTTCAATCCCAACGATATCATCACCTGCCTTAACAAATACCCCAAAGCCCTTGTCAAGTATCTAGAACATCTAGTCATGGACCAGAGACTGCAGGTGAAGACTCGGGTGGCACATAGGTGGCACCGGAGTACCGAGGGAGTGGGCTGGGGAGGCGGGGTGGGTGGGGGGTCCATGCCACTTGGGGCTTTTTCTCTTCCTTTGAGATGGAGAGAAATTGCCTCTTTTTGAGGGATGAAGGCCTAACTTAGTCCTTGTGACCACTCCTTAAATCACACACACACACACACCCACACACACACACACACACACACACACACCCACGGGGGTCCCCTTTCAGGTGTTCTGGCTTGTGTATGTCTTCGCATGCCCCCAGCAGAGCCCGTTCCTTGTCCTGAGGCGTCCCCATGCCACCTCGCACAGTTGCACTGCGGATGGTCTTGCCGCCTGCCTGGGAATCCAGTGCTTCCGGCTGGCAAACGCTGTGTGTGTGCTTGGGTCTCCTGCAGAGGGAAGAGTTCCACAGCGCCTCGCGCTCCTCTACCTAGATCAGGTGCTGCAGCAGCGGCCCCCGACGGCAGCCAGGGGGCAGAGGCCCCGAAGTGCAGAAGAAGCTGCGTCTCCTGCTCCAGAGGTCCGACCTGTACCGAGTCCACTTTCTGCTAGGTGAGGGGCTCCCCACCTCGGTTGTGGAGGCCAGCCTCCCTGTTGCAGCGCTGTGTACCTGTGAGCCCACCCCTGAGAGAGACCCTTCTGTGTCTGGCCCTTCTGCCTGGCTCCACTCAGCTTGACGTCCGCTAGTTCCAGCCATGCTGCTGCAAATCCCACGCTTTAACTCATGCGGGGTGCAGAGCCGGGCCCAGTCCAGACTAGGAAGGCGAGCCGTGGGGTCGCCCAGTGGGGTCAGCTGGGTGCGGGCGGTGGGTTGCCTGCTCACGGGCCTGTGCCCCCGCAGAGAGGGTGCGCGGCGCCGGGCTGCCTCTGGAGCGCGCCATCCTGCACGGGAAACTGGAGGAACACCCCACGGCGCTGCGTATCCTGGTGCTGGAGCTGCAGGACTTCGCGGCTGCCGAGGACTACTGTGCGTGGCGCTCCGAGGGGCGCGACCCGGCCTACCGCCAGCGGCTCTTCCACTCGCTGCTCAGCCTCTACCTGGGCGCCGAGCTGCCCGTGGCCGCCACCGACCTGCTCAACCGCCACGCGCGGCGAAGTTCGGCGGCGCAGGTGCTGACCCTGCTGCCCGGCGCCTGGTCGGTGCAGCTGCTCTGCCCGTTCCTGACGGGCGCCATGCGGGACAGCATGCACGGTGGCAGGAACGCCCAAGTGGCCGTGGGCCTGGCCGCGCCGAAAACCAACTCTACAAGTACGAGAAGGTGAGCGGCCGGTGGGTAGTGGGCGTGCGGGCCTTGCCTCGCCCAGGAACACGTTCTTTCTCCTTGGCTTTCACCGTGGGCCCCACCTTGGCGAGTGTCCCAGCCTCCCCTAGAGACCCAGGGCCGCTTGACTGACTGTTGTCCCCCTGGGTGTTTTTCCCTTTGCGCTTCAAAGGACACACATTTGGCAAAGGCTACAACCACACTTTGGTTTCTTGTTTTCGGCGCCATACCTGACAGTACTCAGGGCTTACTCCTGCCTCTGTGCCCAGGAATCACTCCTGGCAGTGCCCCAGGGACCACACAGGGTGCCAGGGATTGAACCCCAGTCAGCTGGGTGCAAGGCAAGCACTCAACCTGTCGCACCCATGCTGGCCGTACCACCATACTGTGTGTGCTGGCCACTGTTCCCTGGCTCACCTCCCCAGGTTATTTCACCCATGCCACAGCCTTGCGTGGCAGCCACTAGTATCACGGTCCACGCTAGGAAGTAAGCATGGAGCAGGCGCACAGTGGCTGCCTCCTGCACTCTGGGTGGGTGCTTTGAGGCTAGCTGCTTCGCTTTTATTTTTTTCTTTTTGAGTCATACCTGGTGATGCTCAGGGGTTACTCCTGGCTCTGCACTCAGGAATTACTCCTGGCGGTATTGGGGAACCATATGGGATACCGGGGACTGAACCCGGGCCGGCCGTGTGCAAGGTAAATGCCCCTACCTGCTGGACTATCACTCCGGCCCCAGGTGTTCATAATTGGTTCTTGGTAATACAGTGTTCCAGCACCCATCCCTCCACCAGTGCCCCATTCCCACCACCGATGTACCCACCCCCTCCTGCCCACCCCCAGGCTGCTTCAATAGCAGGTACCCCCTTTTCCTCTCCCCTCCCCCTCTCCTTACACCTCTCTCCCTCTTTTTACATTGCGGCTAGCCCTGCAGACATTTAGGCTTTAACATGTAAGTCTCTTTGTGTATATTCAATGGTGAGTTCTAGCATTGAACTAGATAAGTTTAGAACTCATCATTTTTTAATTTCTTAAAATTTCTATATTTCTATGTATTTATTTTTTGCCTTTTTTTGGGTCACACTCAGCAGTGCTCGAAGTCACTCCTGGCTCTACACTCAGGAGCTACTCCTGGTGTTGCACAAGGAACCATATGGGAAGCCGGGGATTGAACCCAGGTCGGCAGCATGCAAGCCCTTCCCACTGTACTATTGCTCCGGCCCCTAATTATTAATTCCAAAGGAAAAAAAGTTTAGAGTCAAAATTTTAATACAAAACTTTAATGTTAGATAGGTACTATGCTCGAAAAATCACTAGCTCAATGTAATTATTTACTGAAAATGTGTCTAGAATGAGGAACTTAACTTCATGTGTTATTTTAAATTTTAATGAACCTTAATATGAGTTAAGAATACTCTTGTATTCTTAAAGATATGTGAAGACCCCAAAGTGCTTTAATTTTGTAGGTTTTATTTATCAATTGTATTGTATTTGCAATTAAAATTGAAAAATACTAAAAAGTTCTTTTCTTATAATAAAGGCAGCAGAGAAATTACTGTAAATAGAATTGGTTGGAGAAAACTTCATAATAAGGAAATGATACACGCATGCTTAAAAAAAAGGAAATGATTCTGTGACTGTAATGAGGCAGCTGGCCAGCTAGGCTAACACGCAGGAAGCCCATGTAGAAGGCGATCAGAATGGAAGGGTCAACAACCAGGAGAGAGCAAGGGAAGGGGAGGGAAGTAGAAATTGTTTGTCTTAGGGAGGGACTTTTTTGTTTTTAATTTTGGGCACTGTGATTTATAGTAATGACTTCACTTGTATCACTTGTCTTCCCGTTGTTCACCGATTTGCTCGAGCAGGCACCAGTAACGTCTCCATTCATTGGGAATGAGATCCATTATTGTTACTGTTTTTGACATATTGAATATACCACGGGTAGCTTGCCTTATACACCATTATTTGCTAATAATAAATACTAATAATAAATGATAAATAAATAAAAACAGTTCATGCATGAACTGTTCCAGCCCCCACCCCACCCTCCCTAGCGCCTCTACTGAAGACAGCTCTCAGTTTCTGTTGCCTTTGGGCCTTCTCTGGTCCCATGTTCTCCACACCTCACAGAGATCATTCTGTGTTTCTTTGCTTGCAGATGAAGCTGAAAGGAAGCTCGGTTCGGCTCTCGGACAAAAAGCTTTGCCAGATGTGCCAGAATCCCTTTTGTGAGCCCGTGTTTGTCAGATACCCCAATGGTGGCCTCGTGCACACCCACTGCGCAGCCGGCAGACACCGGAGCCCCAGCCCCCCACCCCTGGCCCTCGGACTTGAAGCAGCCCACCAGGGCGCTGGGGTCCCGCATTCTTCACCAAGCTGACAGGGTGCAGAGAGCAGAGAGTCAGGGCGGGCTGGGCCCAGCAGGACGAAGAGATGGCGCGTCTGGGAGTTGGGACACCCCAGGCTTTGCCTGCTGCTCCACACTGAATGTAAACGCACAACCCCCAGGGAGACAGCAGGCCGTGGCGCCCACAGAGCCCAGCTGCTGCCCAGCAGGACGTGAGCCTGCACACCAACCGACCGCCCTGGTCCTACCTCCAGGTGTCTGTTTGTTTGCACTGGAAATGCCGATGGTCAAATGAGACCCCCTCCTCGATGGGGCACCCGGGGTACCTGCCTCTTCCATGAGCCAGGGGCTGCTCTCCCTTGGACTCTGACTTAGGCCCACTGCAGTGGCCATCCTCGGGCAAGTGCTTCATCCCCTCCCCCACATCCCTTCCCTGCATCCCCAGAAACTGACCACAGCACTCCCCATTGGGCTAGTGGTGCCTCTGGCCGCCTTGCAGGTGACCCTGGGCCATGGAAAGGGAAGAGAATCCTGTGGGGTGGGTTTACGTCTTATCATCTACTGATCCCAAACTCCCATAACAAACATGTTCACTCAGCATCACCTTTGTCAACTAGTCAGGGGACTCATGTCATGTTCTGGAGGGGAGGGACTTTTTTACAGTTAAAGCTGTACCTCCTGCTCCGCACTCGGGGAATGAAAAGGGAAATGTTTTGAGCACAAACATGCGGATTTCAGGAGCAGCGTGAACAAGGCGCAGGGCAGGGGCACAGCTACCTCTGTGCCATCCTGTCTGGCAGCCAGCCACCGCCCGCCCTTTGGGGATCCCTGCCCTTGGCCTTACCTCCCAGCACTTTACATGCCTAATCCTGCGGCTCTGAAGACACAGGAAGATGCCTCTTATGCATCCCTGTTCAGGGATTGATTTTGTGTTTCTGTTTAGCATTGCTCAGCAAGCTGAAGCTGTCGTTATTACACTGCCCTCTGAATTTCTTCATTGTGAGTCTCGATTCTATTAGGAACAAACAAGAAAGACACCATATTGTCTTCGCCGTCATTCCCTGCCCTCCCCACCCCCACCCCGCGCCACCTGCCCATCCTCCCACACACCGAGCCTTGGCAGACATGTGTTCTACAGTGGTGGATAGGAGAGGTCCTGGAGCACCCTCTCCGTCAGCCTGAGCCTTAGTGGGGATGCACATTGTCCGTTCTTTGAAAAATATGTTCCTATACCGATAACGGTCAGTGTTCTTGCTTTGGAGACTCTGAATGGGCCAAGAAGGCAGAGCCATCCATGTGGTCTTTGACATCCGCGCCTCAGTTGTCTGAAGAAGAAATGAAGACATTTCCCTTGGACTTGCCATCGCCATGTTGGTTGGTCTGACTTTGCGAACCTGCTCCTAAATTGTATGAACCCTGTGAATGACTTAGGGGAATGATCATGTGATGGTGTACATTATCATTCCAACTTGTGAGTTTGAATTGACTTTTCAAAGAACAAGTTACCAGTAATGCAATATTGCACTTTTTAAAGCGTTGTTTCTCTGTATCCAAAAATGGGTAAAAATCTTTTCAAAGCCTTGTAACTGCTCATTCCTAACTTGCAGACAGAAGTCTCTCTCTCTCTCTCTCTCTCTCTCTCTCTCTCTCTCTCTCTCTCTCTCTCTCTCTCTCTCTGAACATTGATCAATATTTTGAAATATTTGTTATCCTTTAGAATAACGGAATTAAAGCTGAATAATTTTCCATCTGTATCGAATCCTAACATAGAGGGCAGAGTGATACTGCAGATCTGACCCTGTTTCAAAATCATACCTTGCTCTGACTCCTACCAAGCCCCTTTCTCAAATATTTTTGAAGAAAACCTGTTTCTTTCTAAAGCCTGCTGTTTTGTGACTGTGCTGTTGAATAAAGCAATTAGAACCATCACTCAGCCCCTTATTTTCCCTCATTAGCCTCAGTGGAAGCATTCTGGTTAAAGCAGCATGAACTGAACTCCTGGGCATTGATAGTCTATGGGCAATACTGTTTCATTTTCCAAACTGTTCTGCTACTGCCTTTCTGGTATCCTGGAGTGTCGGGGCTCACACAGGCCCACGTGCCACAGGCGTGAGTCCCCTGCTGGCTGCTGTGGGGCGGTGTGTGGGACAGCAGTGCCCCATCGAAATCTGCCACCCTGACTTTTTTCGCTCGCTCCCTACGGAGACTTTTGTTCTAGCAACTTGATCCTTTTGCCTCTGGTTGGGTCCCAGATATACAAAATGTACAGATGTAAACATGATGGTTTTAATAAAAATTCTTTTAATACTTTGTTTTCTGTCTTTTTTTTCCAGATACATCCTCAGCAAAACCCTGATTTATTCTCAGACAGAACCTAAGCTAAGGGGTCCTAGTCTTAGTCCCTAAATCAAAAAGACTGCCCCCTTGTACTTTGTTAATGGCTTTACTCAGTCTCTAACTATCCACTTACTATTTTTATCACCCACATTTTTCTAAGGTGTCCAGGCATTGGTTGCTTAGACCAGTCACGCCCTGAGGAGTTTAGCAACAGTGATTTCAAATTACTTCTGGCTTTGCCTTGTAGCTAAATAAATACTTCCTGCAGATCCCCTGCCACCTGGGTTTCCAGCCTCAAGTCTCTGTAAGGGATCATTTTCACTCTCGCCTTTTACAATTTACTCTGCCTCTGCGGACCCAGCTCACAACAGATCATTGAGGAATCCCATGCTGTGGAATGAATTTCCCAGGACTTCACATGTTCTTTCATTCCTGGTTCTGTCCCAGCCAAGGGGAAGGCTGAGTGTGTCCACAGCCAACCCCAGCCTATCCTGACCCTGACACTGACCCTATACTGGTGTGGCCCAGCCAGTCCTGGTGTTTGTATTTTGGGGGAAGCAGAGGGACGTCCCATGGGGCCTCTTTAAGCAGAAGACATTCAGGTGCTGGTCCCGGGGTGATAAATCCAGCAAGCCCCAAACATCCCTGACTGGTTTCTCACCGACTACAGGCGAGAAGAAACCAGCCCAGATAACTATTTTCAGACTGTGGTATTACTGCTTTCAAATGACCCTAAGGCAGCAGCTTGAATATCTTTATTTCTATATCATTGGTATCTTTGGCCCACTAGCAATTCAAGATGAGAAGCAGGGGCACTTAGGCTTCCCAACCTGATGGGAATGGGTGATGCCAGCTTCACGCTGGTGTGTGGTGTGGAGAGGGGGTGGGTGTAAACGTATGCACTCCCTGTGTGGGTCGAGTCGGAGACAGGCGCCTGACTCGGTGAAATGGACTGTGACTCGTGGAGGAATAATTAGATATTAACTAACACCCCATTTGCTCCTAGCAGATCTGTCAACCTTAGCGTTTGAAATGAAAATGTACAAGACTAGACCATATGGACTTTGAGACCCTTTCACCTTCTCCGAAGCACTAAATGCCTGGAGAAACATCTCCAAGCTTGTTAATGCCTTGTTCGGAGATAAGCACTGGAATTAATGAAGCCTGCTTCTCTTTGGCTTGTAGCTGGGGAAAGTCAACAAATAGCTGCAATAAAGTCTGCCATCCACAGTCGCAAATTAGTTCAATGAGACATGTGACATGTAGGGATGAGTGAGCAGCTCAGGACATGACCGACCCAGTATTACCTTTCCACGGACACTATTGTGATCGGGCAAGTCCTGTTTCTTGGTCCCACGGTGCCGTCCTAGCACTGAAGGGCTGTGCACCACTCGGGGGCTACTGGCCATTTGCTCCAGGCAGGAAGTTAACAGGTGCATGTCACAGGTCCTGACATTGATGCCATTTATTGGGGAGGGGGCTCGATCAGCAGTGCTCGGAAGCCAGTCCTGGTTCTGTGCTCAGGGATGACCCCTGACAGTGCTCAGTGGACTGTGTGGTGCTAGAGGTTTGAACCAGGTTGGCAACGCCATCACAGATGCATGCAAGGCTGGTGCCCGCCTCCTACTCAATCCTGGACCTCCGAGGGCAGCCTCCGGCCCGGGAGCTCTTGCTTTGTGGGTGTGTCTCAGCACCCTTGGTTAGGAGTCCCAGCCCTCTGCATCTTGTGCCTTGCAGCGCTGAGTAGAGATGACCTGGTTAGTTGGTTCCAGCACTGCCCTGCGCTGGTGGGGGGGTGCGGTACTTCACACCCTTGGCAGTGGCCACTTTGCCACGGACCTCCTCTGCAGGCTCTCTAACCGTGGCCTTGGTCTTTTCTCCTGGACCAGACTCCTGCAGCCCACCCTTGGCGTCCTCTCCCTTCCCTAAAGGGAAACTTACCAGTCTCCCTAAAGCCTGCATCTGATAGTAGGAGAGTTTGGTCAGGCTATCTCTGCAGGAATGGGGCGTCCCCTGTACGGCCCTCACCCCAGCCCTGCCCCTCGCAGCTGTCGTCCTCACCCCATTCTTGCCCCCTCCTGTCTCAATGGCACAGGATTTACCTGCAGCAAGCCCGGGCATGAGCCTCCCTCATCTCTGGTCACAAATCACAGCTGTTTTTCAATAGCGCTGATTCAAAACTGCTGGCTTAAGCTCATGAATACACTAAAATGCTAAACATTGGAGACTTGGGTACAAGAGAATGTATTCCCCTAGCCACCCCCCCCCACACACACATTTTTGTTTGCATTTCTTTGGTTTCATTGATCACTTGATCACTTGAATCCCGTTATTCATCGATTTGCTCAAGCGGGCGCCAGTAACGTTTTCATTGGACCCTATCACGTGCCAATGTAGCCCAATGGCATCTGGTTGATTCAGGAATATGAAGAGCCTCAAACCGTTCCTTCAGGGTCTTTACAAGGAAGTCTGACCATCTTGTAGGTGGGCGGCCACGTGATCTTTTGACATCCCGTGGGATCCAGCCAGTAACGGCTCTAGTCCAGCGGTTGTCTCCAAATCACATTACATGTCTAGCCCATCTGATTTTCGATGCCTTGGCAAACGAGACAGCATCCCTTATTCTGGAATAGCGACGGAGGTCAGAACTCCGGATTCCTTCTCTCACTTGAGTGAGGCGTGATATTCCAGTCATAGCTCTTTCGACTCCTCTCTGGGAGACCCGAATAGCATTCTCATCCTGCTTTCGTAGGGCCCAGGTCTCTGAGGCATATGTTAATGCAGGGAGAATGGTGGAGTCAAAGAGATGTGCCCGGAGCCAGAGGTTCTTTGTCCTTTTAGCTATTTCTTCGATGCCTTTGAAGGCATTCCATGCCGCTCTCTTCCTCCTGCGCAGCTCAGGTTTTAGGTCATTCATCATGTTGATTTCTCGACCTAGGTACACATACCTGCTGCATTCAGAGATGTTTGTTCCATTGAGAGTGAATGGGGCCTCAGGCCTTCATTGACAAAAACGTATTTCCCTCTGTGAGCAGTCAGAAATTCCTTTTTTTTTTCTCTCCCTATACCAGCCACAAATGTGGCTGTATGTAAATGCATTTCTTGTCTATTAGTCTTCTTTAAGTTCATACGGTTTTGAGGGATTAGACTATGTTGACATAAAATGTTTCACTTAAGACTATTTTTCAGTGGACAGTTCAATGACATTAAGAATATTTAAAAGATCCTCAACATTGGGTAAGAACATCTAGAACCTTTTTGACTATCACAAAATGAAATTGTCCCAAATAGATCATAATACTGCATTGATCCCTCAGTGCGTGCTGCTTTAGGGGGTGGGGGTGGGGGTTCCCAGCCAGTGCTGCTCTGAACACCTGGGGGTGGGGATGTCCCTCCTGGAGAATCTCCATTTACTAGGCCTGTGGTTCAGTGCAAAGGCTCAAAGACTTCTCAGCTCTTTGGTGCCAGGGACTATGCAGTGACCTCATCGGTGCCCGGGAGCCTCCATGGCCGTCCTGCAGGCGCTCAGGGGGACCATGTGGGGCTGGAGATCAACCAGGGTCAGTTGTCTTAACACTTGCTCTATCTCTCTGGCCACCCCCGCACCATTCTACTTTCTTTCTGTTTGTTGGCTTTGGACTGTCTTAGCAGGCACTTTGCTTACCCATCCACACTGAGACATCTTGGGCAGGAGAGTGAGGCTTGATCCATCAGTGGGCTGCATCCAGACAGCGAGGGTGTCTGAACATCAGCCACAACAGACCACCTCACAAGCCTTTGTATGGGTCATTACTGCGAGTTCATATTGCTTTGCTTCATACCCAAGCAATGTGGGGATTCACGCACTTGATGCATCTTTTCTATATGGTTTCAGGAGTTTCCTAAAACCAGCGTTTTCTTACTTGGAGCAGGGAAGTCCATCCCAAGTGCAGACAGGGTGGGCGCCTTTTAAAACTTTCCACCCACAAGCAAAATCTATCTCTTTAGAGTACATGCTGTAATCAATTACAAATCAATCAAAGATCTCTATCTCTCAGCCCCAACCTCTGGCACCTTGTCACAGAGGGAAGTGTTGCAGTACACAGTTGCCCAGAACCTCTGCATCCTGCCTAGAGTTGCCTCCCTGCAGGCCACTTTGTAGATAGAGGACAGAAAACAGTTTGATATGTGGCAATAATATCTTTTCTATCTATCTATCTATCTATCTATCTATCTATCTATCTATCTATCTATCTATCTATCTATCTATCTATCTATCTATCTATCTATCTATCTATCTATCTATCTATCTATCTATCTATCTATCTATCTATCTATCTATCTATCTATCTATCTATCTATCTATCTATCTAATCTATCTATCTATCTATCTAATCTATCTATCTATCTATCTATCTATCTATCTATCTATCTATCTATCTATCTACCTATCTATCTACCTATCTATCTATCTATCTATCTATCTATCTATCTATCTATCTATCATCTATCTATCTATCTATCTATCTATTTTTCATGTATAACCCTTTAATCACTTCTTTTTTTAAGATTTATTTATTTATTTATTTTAACAGTTACAAAGATCTTCATATTTGGGTTTTGTCCATACAGTGTTCCAGCACCCATCCTTCCACCAGTGTCTACTGCCCACCACCAATGTCCCTGATTCCCTCCCCTCCCTAGCCTGCCTCCATGGCAGGCTCTTTATCTCTTCTCTCTCTCTCTCTCTCTCTTCCCTCTCTTATACTTAGAGGTTATCATGTGTATCTTTTTGCCTGTATTTAACGCTAAGTTCTATGTGGTAATGGACTTTCGACAATTATTGGCACACTGTTTCCTTCTCTGTCTTACCTAACCTCTGCTTCCACACATTTGTGGTAGTTTCCACCTTTGGCAAGACGACCTGAGTGTGTCAATATATTTTACCATGTAGTCTATGTTGGCTGGTATAAATATTTTCTCTCATGCTGCCACAGTCATCGTGGGACTAAATAATATTTTACCAGTATATTTACCTGGCTACATTGGTTCTCTAAGTAATTAGACCTGTGAGAAATGCTGTTTGCCTCCAAGCAAGCACGCATGGCTCTCTAATAAGTCTAAAGGCTAATATACAAAACAACTATGAAGTGAAGAAGAAAATCATGTGAAGGCTTGGGAAATATATACCTGGCTGTAGAATATCCGGTCCCCGCCCTCAACCTGAGAGGCACATCTGGTTCCTGCCCCATAGACAAGAATGGGGGTCCCTGCCTCTAATGGCTGACCCCACACGGCCGCTCCTCCACAGGCGAGGTCTCCAACCCTCACTCAAGCTGGAAGAGGAGGGTCTGAACGGAAACCAGATGGACCAAACCAGACGGACTGCTGACTCACTCATCCTGCTGTCCATGGGCCCACCATCTGCTATCCTTTCCTCCTCCACTCTGCTGTCCATCTACATGTCCACTTATCATTCATCATCCATCATCCAGCTGTCCATCCACATATCGTTTGTCCATCAATACATCCATCAGCCATCTCTTCACTATTGTCCTATCTATCATCTGTCTGTCCATCTACCCGTCCATCCGTCCACCATTTCATGTATGTTTGGACAGACAGAGTCACAGAGCACCTACTGTTTGCCAGATACGGTTCTGCTGACACAGCAGGAACAGAGGCCTCACCCACTCCAGGTCAGACAGGTCAGTAAACAGCAGTCAGAGGGTGGTGAGGGCCAGTGGGGAAGGCAAAGAGGGGCGAGTGGGGGGGTCAGTGTTTGAACAGTGGGGAGAGGCTTCCATGATAAAGTGGCACCAGAGGCCTGGGCAGGGGCAGTGGTGTCTGGGGTATGGGAAAACAGGGCTCTGCGGTGGGGAGAGCCCAGCGCAATGGGGGTGGCCCTATGGACTCGGAGTTGGGGGGCCCCGGGGCCAGCCCCCATACTCACCGTGAACAGACCTTTGGTTCTCTTGCGGCTTCCGACGAAGAAGTGGGCACCTCACACTGAGAGGGCAGCTGGGAAGGGCACGTCGGCTGCTCTGAGAACATCGGAGGCAGCTTAGTGGCCGTGGAGGCAGGGCACCCCATTGATGTGGTGTGGGCCTGCCCGTCCAGCTCCTCCACCCCTATAGCTTAGCCTTTGGGTCAGGGAGCCCAACCTCAAGTGCCCCCATGGGAAAGTGGAGTTTCTAGTTTCTGCATACCGGTGCCAGTTTCACAAGGGTCCATGAGTTGACTGACACACTGAGGCTGAACCCACGTGAGCCGCTGAGTTCAGCCGGAGCCAGGTTCCCCAGCCCGTAGCCACAGTCCAGCCATGGCCATCAGGTCCCGACACTGCTCTCCTGGCCCGACTCCAGCTCTGGGCCAGCCCTCAGGAGCTGTGTGCACCCACTGGGCCTGGTGAGCTTGACAGCACCCCATGACCCACCCCACACCCTATTCTGCATAGGGCAGTCACACTGGGTGACCAGCAGGCTGGCCTCCAGGGACCCGTACAGGCAAGTACCTACATGTCAAGGGGTGGGCCACAGTCAGCGGCGAGGGAGAAGGAGCCTGCAGACACGGCCAGCACCAGTGTGTGCCACCGGCTATCGGCCAGAGTGGCGCTGTGGAAGGACACACGTGTCTGCCAGGTGCCCGCCGAGTCCTCACTCACGAAGAGGAAGTGCAGCTGTATGGGCGAGTAACACAGGCCGAGAAGCGCGTGTCCTGCTCCTCAGACACCACCATGAACAGGTACTCGTTCTTCTGCAAGACAGGGGAGGAAGAGTGGGTGAGGACAGGTGAGGATGGACAGGTGAGGATGGACAGGTGAGGATGGACAGGTGAGGATGGACAGGTGAGGACAGGTAAGGATGGACAGGTGAGGATGGACAGGTGAGGATGGACAGGTGAGGATGGACAGGTGAGGACAGGTGAGGATGGACAGGTGAGGATAGTTAAGGTGATAGGTGAGGACAGGTGAGGTGACAGGTGACTATGGACAGGTGAGGTGACAGATGAGGTGATAGGTGAGGACAGGTGAGGTGACGGGTGAGAGGCCTGAGGACAGGTGTGGAGAGGTAGGACGGACGGAGTGAGAGCAGACTGAAGGCCACTGCGCCACAGTCTTCATTAAAGCCACCAAGTCAGCCCCACCCATAACAATAGCTACTGTGAAAAGCCCCAAAGGGACGGGTCGGTGCAGAGGTGGAGCCCATGACCCTGGGGTGCTATGGAAGGACATTAGAGCCAGTCACAGGCAGCCATAGCCGCTCTGGGAGCACCATTGTCCGTGGTAAATTGTGTGGAAATGTGGGAGAGAATCCGATAGCCCTTCGCGGGTCTCTGTGTGGACAGCGCCCACAGGCCCATCAGCGAATGCAGGGTAAGGAGATGTGCTGTCCCTGAGTGGGTCCCAGGAAGGGAAGGACACTCCCGTCCCAAGGAGGGACCCAGGACCTGCTGATAGAACTTTGGGTCCTGGCCATGGGCTTCAACATCCACGGGGAGAGCACTGGGGCCCAAGGACAGGCACTGATGTCAGAACTGAGGGTGGCACGGAACAAGGCGGCAGGACATCTTCATGGCCCCCCAACCTTCCCAGGCACTGGCTGCAGCATCCTGTGTGCTGACCCCATCCACCCCCAGGACGCTCCAGCTGCAAGAGACATGAGGCAGCTCAGGCCCACATGCCCCCACACGCCAGCACGGTCAGACACACAGCGTCAGCTCAAGATGTTTATTGAGAGTCTGAGGCGGGTCCAGCAGGACAGTCGAGGGCAGTGACCCAGCAGAGAAAGTGGGAGCAGGACAGGGACCCCGAGCAGGGTGGGCTGCTGGGATGCAGGAGCCGGGGAACATGAAGTCGGCGTTCCGGGGCAGGTCAGGGCAGGGCAGGGCAGGTGTGGGGGGCCAGAGGGAGCTGACTTGGTGACTTTAATGAAGACTGTGGCGCAGTGCTCTTCAGTCTGCTCTCAATTCATCCCTCCTACCTCTCCACACCTGTGGGGCCCAGAGGGCGGTCACCCTAGGGGTCACCTCTGGCCTGGGGCTCTGCCCTCTGATGGTTTGGTCCTGGGGCCGTGCCTGGTTGCAGCAGGAGTCTGGGACAAGGGGCACAGAAGGCAGGTGGGCACGTGGCCAGCAGAGCAGGACACACGAGAGCAGGGGCAGCATCAGCAGCAGCAGGCGGGCTTACAGGCGGCCGGCACAGCAGGGACATGCTGGAGCCCTGGCAGCAGCTGGGCGGGCAGCAGGCGGGCGGGCATGACGGTTGGCAGATGAGGGAGACGCTGGAGGAGGGTTTGCAGCAGGGAGAGCACGAGGGGGCCTGGCAGGGGAACCCCCACAGCAGACGGGGGGTGCAGCACATGGGGGTGCAGCACATGGGCTTACAGCACACGGGGGTGCAGCACATGGGGGTGCAGCACATGGGCTTACAGCACACGGGGGTGCAGCACATGGGGGTACAGCTCATGGGCTTGCAGCACACGGGGGTGCAGCACATTGGGGTGCAGCACATGGGCTTGCAGCAGACGGTGCAGCAGGCAGGCTGGCAGGGGAGCAGGAGCTGGAGCAGGACCCGCAGCTCATGGGGCTGCAGAGGAGGGTCATGCTGGGGGCCGAGGCGCAGCAGCTGGGGTGCAGCAGGGGCGCACAGCAGTTCTCGGGGCAGTCGTCCCCTGGCAGGAGGGTGTAGGAGTCATAAGCAGAAGGCAGGCAGGCCCGGGGGTTGTAGCTGAGGTCGCTGGAGCAGACGGACAGGGGTGGAGGCGGCCATGGCGGGTGGAGGAGGGCGTGGGGTGAGTGTGTGTGAGTGTTGGGGTGAGAGTGTGAGTGTGGGAGTGAGGGTGGGGTGTCCCCTTTTATACTCCTGCTGGGTGTTGCTACAGCAGCGTCTGCTTCCTTGTGTGCTGCGTGGGGAGCCCCATCATTACCGTGCTTGTTTACGGACAGGCCCAACCCCTTGTTTACGGACAGGCCCAACCCCTTGTTTACGGACAGGCCCAACCCCTTGTTTACGGACAGGCCCAACCCCTTGTTTACGGACAGGCCCAACTCCTTGTATACGGACAGGCCCAACTCCTTGTATACGGACAGGCCCAACCCCTTGTTTACGGACAGGCCCAACCCCGGCCACTGCTCTCCCCTGAGCATGGCCACTCTGACCTTGTCGGGGTGTCTAAGCAAACATCTATGTTAGTCTGGGACCTGCCCTCCACAGCCCTCCCCCACCTAGTCACTCATCAGCATGGCTGGGTGCCCTGTTTTGGGGGCTGCAAGAGGTGCCATCAGCAGTGAGATGCACCCCCCAGACCCAAATGGAAGGCAGAATGATGAGGTGGCTTGAAGTTGCATCCGAGGGAAGGACACTGCCTTTGGGCTTAGATTCTGATCAGAGGCAGAAGCAAAGCAAGGACAGGAGACAGCGGGTGCGTGAGGGACCATCTATAGGTCCCGCAGTGCCACTAGGGGGTGAGGGCCTGTGGGGCCAAATCCACAGTGCTGTGTAAGTCCCTACACAGCCCCTGGGTTCCGGCCAGAAACCGTACTGGTGGTGATGGAGGGAAATTGTTGGGAGCACAGGGGTCTGATGACATGTGTGTGTGAGAAGGAGGCGTGAGTGGAGGGGATGAGGGTAGGGCATGGTGGGGGAGTGTGAGAACAGGCTTTACCACAGCCTGGTTAGCCTGGATCTCTGCGTTTCTGAAGGGTTGCTCTCCGCATAAACTATTTGCACTGCTGATGGGATTTCTCTTCTCCCATGAGCCATTACATATCCTCAGGCCAGAGACTGAGCCAAAGTGACTTCTTTCTTGTGTAAAAACAAAAGGAGTGTGGGGCGGGCCCTTGTGAGTCAGTGTGAGTCTGGATGGACGGCTCCCGGAATGTCATGTTTTCTAACTACAAGCCCCAGTACCACCTGGATTGGTTATATTTCCTTCTATTTATTTATTTTTTTGGTTATATTTCCTTTCACTCCACAGTCCTCTAAGAGGAACTGGATGACACCAGGAAGAGAACCACCCTGGCTATGAAATGGGACCACCTTTAGGGAACTTGGCTCTACAGAGATTCAAGGAAAGGTCCCACTAGCTTGTGTCACCTGAGACAGGCCTGAGTGGCCTCAGAGTGTGAAAGGCTTTGAAAGAGAGCAAGAGCACTTAAGGAACTGCCCTGGAGCAGTGTGGACCGAACTGAGGACCTCGAGGGGGACGGAGATCGCAATCTAGCATGGGACTAGGTTTGAATTATATGACATAACCCCCCATGAGTCCAACATTGCTCCAAGGGTTTGCTCTCATGAGCAGGGAGAGACCATGCTGGCCGGACTCGGAGTGGAGTTTTGGGCCCTGCCCTTTCCTCTGCCTCCATGCCAGTTGCCCCAGAAGAGAGAGACCCACCCACGCCAGACTCAGCTAATTTGCAACCCCGGAAGAGATCCAGACCCATCCACTTCAGACCCACAGCTGTGCTGCTTGGCCGGCCCCATGTGGAAGCAACCCATGGAGCTGACCTCCCAGTAAGGGGCTTGGCCATCCCCTGGCCGAGTCCAACAGTGCTCCAAGGGTTTGCTCTCATGAGTGGGGGAGAGACCACGCTGGCCAGACTGGGAGTGGAGTTTTGAGTCCTGCCCTTTCCTCCGCCTCCATGCCAGTTGCCCCGGAAGAGAGAGACCCACCCATGCTAGACCCACAGGTTCTTTGGTGGGCGGCCGCAAAACACAATATTTTTATCACTTGATCACTTGATCACTTGAATCCCGTTATTCATCGATTTGCTCGAGCGGGCGCCAGTAACATTTCCATTGGACCCTACTATCACGTGCCAATGTAGCCCAATGGCATCTGGTTGATTCAGGAATACGAAGAGCCTCAAACCGTTCCTTCAGTGCCTTTACAAGGAAGTCAGACCATCTTGTAGGTGGGCGGCCACGTGATCTTTTGACATCCCATGGGATCCAGTCGGTAATGGCTCTAGTCCAGCGGTTGTCTCCAAATCGCATTACATGTCTAGCCCATCTGATTTTCGATGCCTTGGCAAACAAGACAGCGTCCCTGATTCTGGAATAGTGACGGAGGCCAGAACTCCGGATTCCTTCTCTCACTTGAGTGAGGCGTGCTATTTCAAGCATAGCTCTTTCGATTCCTCTCTGGGAGACTCGAATAGCATTCTCATCCTGCTTTTGTAGGGCCCAGGTCTCTGAGGCGTATGTTAATGCAGGGAGAACGGTGGAGTCAAAGAGATGTGCCCGGAGCCGGAGGTTCTTTGTCCTTTTAGCTATTTCTTCGATGCCTTTGAAGGCATTCCATGCCACTCTCTTCCTCCTGCGCAGCTCAGGTTTTAGGTCATTCATCATGTTGACTTCTCGACCTAGGTACACATAACTGCTTCATTCAGTGATGTTTGTTCCATTGAGAGTGAATGGGGCCTCAGGAACTAGTTCATTCTTCATGAAATATTTTTATAGGATACTGAATTTAGCATAAGGTTCTTCCCAAGTTCTTTCACATTTATACATAATAAACAGTGCTAGAAATGTTTTAAATGATACCAGTTGTCCTGGCAAGAAGCCAGAGCAAACCACACATCATGCAGCTAGTCATTCTCAACATCCAGACTCCATAGTTCCTCAGAGCTCCATCCAAGAGAAATCCTGATCTTCCCCCTTTAAGTTTCATCAGTAAATGCTCGGGTTGAGAGCCTTCTACTGTGACTTTACCACCTACAGGGTAAAAGCCTGGCAAGCTACTCGTGTTTTATTTACTTTTTATGTCAAAGACTAGTAACTATTATGGACCTCAGTTCCATAATCTGAAGAATGGTTTTGGGCTCCTCCTGTCCCTGGAGCAAGTAGATGCCCTTGGGTTGCACTTGCTTCTGACAGGACTAATGGAGAGGTTACTAGTGCCCACTCGAGCAAATCGATGATCAATGGAAAGACAGTGATACAGAATATCCATTGGTACAGATGCTGGTCGTTGTATTCTGAGATACAGTTCATCTCAGGTGCCCCTCCTCCACTTTACGCTGTAGGGGCACTTCCAAAGCAGATCTTGGCTGGACAGCGTTAACATTTCAATGGACCTAAGTGAGGTCCTGGAAGAAGTTACCTGAGGGAAACTGACCCTAACTGCTTCCCGTTGGTGTGGGTGGGCTGTATTGAAAACATATAAAAGCTGTAGCCTGCTTTCTTCCATCTCTCTTTTCCCCTTTTGCCTTTTACCTTTTTGCCTTCTCCCTCTGCTCTCCTTCCCTCCTTTCTTCTCTGGGCCTTAACACGTAGTAGTGGTCATCTTGGCCTAGGGTTTACTCAGAACCCAAAGTCCGGGGTTTTCCTGTTACTGGATATTATATCAAAACAAGTGTGAGTAAAGCCTTTAGAAATGTTGCTGGATTCTCCCGTCTTTCTATCTGCCTGCTGCCGATCCCTTGTGGCAAAAGGGGATCCCCTGACCCTGTTCCCAGACTTTGTTGGGGCACCCAGCATACCCGTCAAGTGGAGGTTCCACTGAGATTCCTGCTCTGCTCCTGGATTTTGTCGAGGTGTCCAGCATACCCTGGCAAAAAAAAGGGAAGGTGGGTGTTCTGACCCATGGAATATATGAGCACCTTGTAGCCGTTACCATCTCTGTTCCTGTAACTGCAGTCTCACACAGCTGGGCACTGGACACATTCAGTGACCAAATCTTCCCCCAATTGTTGTCGTTTAGACCACACATGGTGGTGCTCAGAGATTATGTTGTAGGCAGGCAGACGGAGGTGGGTGGGGTGTGCGCCACATGGCAATACAATTCCTGAAGAAGAAATCCAGAGCCACACCTGATTGAAAACCTGAAACTTGACAAGACCACTATCAACAATAGGCCCTGGGGGAAGGGAAGGCCAGAAGGGAATGTGTGAAGCCCATAGGCCACTGACCCTTCTAAAGGCTTTAGATAACTAACCCTCCTAAGGAAGATAAATCAGCCTTCCCACCCAGCACCCAGCTCACAGAAGACTCCAAAAACATTCCAGTCAAAGAAGACCACTCCCAAAGTCTACTTCCATTGGCAACGGGGCCCTAGCAACCGAGGTTAAAGCCCCATATGGGAGTAACTTGGGGAGAAATCTATAAAAGCCGTCTTGAACAAAGGACAGCGCGCACATGCTGCATGGACACACATGCTGCCTGAGCCCATGTGGCCCAGCACATGTGGTGCCTAAGCATGTGTGTTACCCGCATCTCCCCTCTTGAGATGTGTACTCTCTCTTACTTGCTGTCTGTCTTTGGAGTAGCCCACGTTCTCCTTTAAGCGCGTTACTCTCTCTCTCTTACTTTATCTCCCCTCCCCTCTCCTAAAACCTCCTCAATAAAACCTATTTTACTTCACTGCTCGTCGACTCCTGAAAATTCTTTTTCTGCGAGAAAGACAAGAACCCTAAGGCAGCCCTGGGTAAGGCCAAGGACTGACTTTCCTTTCCTGCAAAGAGCAATTCCTCGCTCCAGCCTGAGTCCGTGGCTCCCCGAGAAACCTCAGGTGGCGGGGATCAACTCTCGTGCCTAAAGATCAAGCGGACATCAGGTGTGACTTGATGGCCACCTTGTGGGGCTGGTGGGGTTCAGGCCCACACCGTGCAGGGCTCATCACAGACTTTATCAGTCCTAAGCCTGCCCAGTGGGTCCCAGGTGGCAGAGGCGGCTGGGGAGAAAGCGACCATCTCTCTCCCCTTCCGGCCTCACATAAGTCACCCGTGGAGTCCACCTGCAACAATTACACCTGGATCTATGCTTATGGAACACTTCTGGCCAGAGTCAGTGACCATATGAAGTACCATGGATTGAAAAGAGGTTGGCCATGAATTTTTTTTTATGCTTTTAGGGTCACACCTGGCTATGCCCAGGGGTTACTTCTGGCTCTGTAGTCAGTAATTACTCCTGGTGGTGCTTGGGGGACCATATAGGATGCTGGGGGATCAAACTGGGGTCAACTGCATGCAAGGCGAACTCCCTCCCCCTGGACTATCACTTCGGCCCTGGACTTTTTTTTTTTTTTTTGCTTTTTTGGGTCACACCCGGCAATGCTCAGGGGTTACTCCTAGCTCTGCACTCAGGAATTACTCCTGGCGGTGCTCTGGGGACCATATGGGATGGCAGGGATAGAACCGGGCCGGCACAGGCCGGCACGTGCAAGGCAAACGCCCTACCCGCTGGGCTATCGCTCAGGCCCCAATGGACTTTTTATTTTTTAAAAGCAATTCATTCTGATATCAAATCCCACCAGTTTCACTTTTATTTTAGGCAGAAAGATTATATCAAGGATGTGTACTATGACATTAAAAATAGTAATAATAGAAGGAAAAATGGAATGCTTAAGTAACTTAGCTTGTGGTTCACCCACACAATGCAATGCGTTTAGTCATGAAATTGTAAATAAAAATAACTGGGTTAATTAATATCCAGGATATATCAGGCACTGGTAGAACTTTACAAGAAGAAAACAAACAACCCCATCAAAAAATGGGGAGAAGAAATGAACAGAAACTTCAGCAAGGAAGAAATTCGAATGGCCAAAAAACATATGAAAAAATGCTCATCATCACTAATCATCAGAAAGATGCAAATCAAAACAACAATGAGATACCACTTTACACCACAGAGACTGGCACATATTCAAAAGAGCAAGAACAACAAGTGCTGGCGTGGATGTGGGGAAAAGGGGACACTCATCCATTGTTGGTGGGAATGCCGGCTGGTACAGCCTTTCTGGAAAACAATATGGACTTTCCTCCAAAGACTAGAAATTGAACTCCCATTTGACCCAGCCATACCACTCCTGGGAATCTACTCTGGGAAACCAAAAATATTCAGCGGAAACACCATCCCTACTTTTATGTTCATAGCAGCATTATTCACAATAGCCAGAATCTGGAAGCAACCAGAGTGCCCGAAAATCGATGACTGGATAAAGAAGCTTTGGTACATCTACACATTGGAATACTATGCAGCTGTTAGGAAAAATGAAGTTATAAAATTTGCCTATAAATGGATGGACATGGAGAAGATTATGTTGAGCGAAATTAGCCAGAAGGAGAGAGACAGATACAGAATGACTGCATTTATTTGCATGGCATAAATATATATGTACATATTATGATACCAATATCCAAGGTCAAGTGAAGCATATATCGGGAGATCTTGTCAAAGGTGGAAATTATCACAAACGTGTGGGAGTCAGAGTTTAGGTAAGACAGAAAATGGAACAGGGTGCTAATAATAGTCGAGGGTACTAATGCCAACCTAGAACTGAGCATTAAATAGAGGCAAAAGGATTCACATGACAACCTTTTAATGTATGTTCTGTAATCCATAGTCTGGAAGGGAAGGAAAAGAGAAAGAGAGAGAAAGGCAAAGAAATAAAGAACCTGCCATGGAGCAGGGCTGGGGAAGGGGGAGGGAACCGGGGATGTTGTTGGTGGGAGATTGGCACTGGTGGAGGGACGGGTGCTGAAACACTGTATGACCAAAACCCAAACATGAACTTTTTAATTGTATATCTTTTTATTTGTATGGAGATGGGCACTGGTGGAGGGACGGGTGCTGAAACACTGTATGACCAAAACCCAAACATGAACTTTTTAATTGTATATCTTTTTTATTTGTATTTCTCACGGTGGTATAATAAAATACTTAAAAAAAAAAGAAAAAAAAAGTAAAAAAAAATAACTGGGTTAAAAGTATTATAGTGTGGCTAACAAAACAGATAAAAATGATGAAAAGATAAATAAAAGGGTCAGAGAGATAGTACAGAGAGTAAGGCACTTGTTGCACACAGCAAGTCCAGGATCAATCCTTGCCACTGCCAAGAGTGATCCCTAAGCACAGAGCAGAAGTCAGCCCTGAGTACCATGAGGTGTGACCCAAAACCAAAGAACTTGTGTTTGAATATGATCTGAATATCTTGAAAGGAGATATAATTTTGTATTCAATTTTAAAAGTAGAAAATTATTTCCCTTCTGCCTTTGGGTTTAAAAATGTACAATATATTTTTAGGGGCAATAATGTTCAATTTCTTGGGGCCAGAGCCATAGTACAGTGGGTAGGGTGTGTCTGCCTTGCACACAGCTGACCTGGGTTCGATCCCCAGCATCCCATATGGTCCCCCAAGCACCACCAGGAGTAATTCCTGAGTGCAGAGCCAAAAGTGAGCCTTGAGCATTGCCAGATGTGACTCCCAAAGCTAAATAACAACAATAATAATGATGATGTCCAATCTTTTGCCCAATACAAAGGACATTAATGCCCAGTGCACTTTTTTTTTGCTTTTCAAGGAAGCAAATTATCTCTATTATTATAGAAAAATAAACCTAGATCTCTTTACTTAAGATTAGGGAGCATTCATTTGCAAGGGTGGAAAATATAGCACCCTTTTACAGCATCTATGGTATATAATAATGGCACCATGAAGGTTGGATTTAGATGCTGTAAAAGGATGGTATATTTTCCACCCTTGTGAATGAAGGGTTTGGAAGGGTCAAAGGATGAAGAGGAGATGAAGGCAGAAGATCTTCATACACAAAGCAAGGTACGATGAAAGTCACGTTCAAGATGACCAAAATCTGTGGTATTTCATTGCTGGGGGATGTGCTGGGATCTATGCACACAGCTGCCACGGCTGAGAAGTTCACCAATGCTCTCCGCCCCTGAAGCATGGCTTTTCGGCTTCTTAGTCTGTGCAGTAGCCTGCAAAGTCCTGGGAGAGAGAGAGTGGAAGTGGGGGGGAGAGAAACCATCCTGTTCCTCATCACATTGATCTCCTCATTCTATCCATGCTTTGAAAGCAAATTAAGCTTTCCACTTTGTCACATGCATTTAAAAATGAATCCGTCTTATTTGTCTTGTTTGGTGACTTTAGCAACCTCTCTTCACGGTTTAATACAACATGCAGACTCTTCATGACACGACTTTAAAATTCTGCAGTGAGGAAAGATGATGGCAGCATTTCAATGAGGATGGACAGGAGAGCAGGGTCACCGAAGGACGGGAAATGAGGAGCCGCAAAGCGGGCTTTGCAATAACGCTTCCAGGGGCTGGAAAGGGAGAGGGAGCTCGCGGGCGGGACAGGCCTGGAGTGCGTTAGGCCCTAGTTCGGATCCCCTGTACTGCTTCTCTCCAGCAGCTCAGCACCTTTGTTCATAGTCCTGATGGCCCTAGCCCTGCCAGACCAACAGCCAACAGCACTGCATTACTGGGCCCTGGTATGAAACATAAGGCCCTCACAGCTGGGAATGCCTACAGGTCTGGAACGCATAGCTCAGAAACTCTGTACACACACACACACACACACACACACACACACACACACACTGGGAATGCCTACAGGTCTGGAACGCATAGCTCAGAAACTCTGTTCACACACACACACACACACACACACACACACTGGGAATGCCTACAGGTCTGGAACGCATAGCTCAGAAACTCTGTTCACACACACACACACACACACACACACACACACTGGGAATGCCTACAGGTCTGGAACGCATAGCTCAGAAACTCTGTTCACACACACACACACACACACACACACACACACTGGGAATGCCTACAGGTCTGGAACGCATAGCTCAGAAACTCTGTTCACACACGCACACACACACACACACACACACACACACACTGGGAATGCCTACAGGTCTGGAACGCATAGCTCAGAAACTCTGTTCACACACACACACACACACACACACACACACGTTCTTCTAAAGCCTTGGCTACTTGTCCCTTCCAGAGTTGTTGAAAAGGTCAGTGAATGCCAGAAGCAGCAGGAGAAAGCCCAGAAGAGCTGTAAAATGCAGGTCAGGAGAAGGAATTTCATCTGACACGTGGGCCTTGGGGGGCATCTTCTGGCCTTGACTGAACTCCTTGGCAGGCTGAAGGCGCATCTCGGCACCTCGGCTGGTGATGGCAGAAGGTTAAATTCTGGTGGCATCTCAGAGCCGCTCAGGGAGATCACTTATGAGCTGTGCACAAGATTTGCAGGCAGGAGACTCAGGTGGGAGCCCCAACGTTGCGTGCTCTGAGAAATCCCTGAGAAATGAGCCAGGAGGAGCCTCCAAGTACCTCTGGGGGAGGCTCCCCACAAAGAGAGTTGCTCATAAAACTAAAAATAAATTATATTACAAAATTAAATTAAAAATTAGAATTTGTACATGTGTTCGGATGTTGTGTGTATCAAAACTGTAATGTCTTGGCAGGCTCTGCTGATGCCTTTTCCCCCTTCCATGCTCAGACAGATGTACAGGATGCCGGGGACTGGCCTGGGTGAACAGGCCTGAAGCAGGGAAGCTGCAAGGATTAAGAAAAGAGACAGAAGGGACTGCAGCCATAGCACAGCAGGTAGGGTGTTTGCCTTGCACATAGCCCACCCGGGTTCAATCTCCGGCATCCCATATGGTCCCTCGAGCACTGCCAGGAGTAATTTCTGAGTGCAGAGCCAGGAGTAACCCCTGAGTATCACCAGATGTGACACATACACACAAAAGTCAAATAAACTTTTTAAAAAATTGTTGAAAAACAAGAGAGAAGCGAGAAAAAGCATGGGGTAGGGAACTCACAGCCTCACACTGAGAGCCTGGACTCTCCTTCACAGGCAACAGCTATTGCGTACAACCATCAGAACAACATTCTTTGGGTAAGTGCCTGATTATCTTAATCTATTCAGGCTGGACTATGACACACTCTAGGGCCTTAGTGTATCGCGATAAACATCTCCGTAATGGACTTTCTCAAGGAGAGATTCTTTTAGAAAAGGAACCCCCACAGCCAGGACAGCGTTCCACCTTCAGAGTCAGCATTCTGGGTAAAACCAGAATAAACCACCCTTCTAGTCCTCCTTTATCTTGCTATCTAGTCCTCAACAAGCGGGACCCTGGCAGGGTTCTCAGACTCCATTTCCCACCTGATTAGTCTCTTCATCTGGGCATCTCATCTCCCTCCTGCCCAGACTCTTTGTTTGAAGAGTTAGAAAAGAGTCATTCTGCTGGGAGCACACCTCAGAAAGAGGACCTTGTCCTGGGAGAGAATGAGAAACTGTATGGAAGGGGTCTGGATCTGGAGGAGATGGCCTGTTTTCCAGCCCTGCGCTTCTTGTGGGAGGGAAACGAGATGATTATTTTGCTGAAGTCACTGTTAGTCTTTACTACAGCAGCCTTCACCCTTTGTCCTGGCCACACCGCTTCTCCCTCTTGCTTCCCTGCATTTTTTCAGGTCCCTCAGCCCTTTGCAGAACCTGGAGGAGCACCAAAGGTGGGGCTAACACCCACAGGGAAGTGGGCTGCACCCCTCCAACCTTTCCAAACCATTCCACTAGCATCCCTGCAAAGGCAATACAGAGCCCAGAAACTTTCCAGTGGAATGCAGTGTTGTGTTCAGGCCATTGGTAATTTTACTCTCTATTTTTATTTGCACAGGGTAGGCAGCTGTACTGGCCATGCTAAGGTTACTCCTGACTCTGCTCTCAGGGACTCACTCCTGATGGTGATTAGGGCACCCACCCTATGCAGTGCTGGGGATATAACCCAGGTCTGCTGTGTGCTAGGCAAATGCCTAGCTCTTGCTGTATTACCTTTCTGCGTTATCTTCCTGCACTGTATTATTTTTCTGGCCCCAACTTTGCTCTTTATTATTATTATTTTTTTGCTTTTTTGGATCAAACCGGTGGCGCTCAGGGGTTACTCCTGGCTTTTGCTCAGGAATTACTCCTGGCAGTGCTCGGGGGACCATATGGGATGCGGGGATTAAACCTGGTCGGTTGTATGTAAAGCAAGCGCCCTACCTGCTGTGCTATCACTCCGGCCCTTCTTCATGATTTTTTTGGTTGTTTTAGGCCACACTGACTGTGCTTAGAGCTTACTCCTAACTCTGTGGTCAGTGATCACTCCTGCAGGGCTCCGGGGACCGTATGTAGAGCTGGGGGTGAGGAGGGCCTAATCTGGGAGAGCTGTGTGCAAGGCAAGCACCTTTAGCCCTGTGCTATATCCTGGTTCCAGTTTTGCTCTAAAGGTCAACCCATGCTCCTGGCTTCAGCGATAGATTATTTTCAACCAAACTCTGTCTCCCTCAGCCTGCAGGAGGCTGAGGAAAGGATCGAGGAGGTAGACTCTGAGTGGTTTCTGCCTTGACTGTGAAGCTTGTTCGTCTGTCTCTCTTGGTTACTGCTGTCGGTGGAGCCTCTCTCATGGAACAGACTCATCATTCATTGTTTACTGGGGCCCTTTGGCAGTGACTGAACTATTCTAGAGATGAGGAAAGCAGGTACAGAATCTCTCATCCAGAGTCTGGGGAAGCCAGGATTAGACTCACTTTGGCTTCACCCCTCAATAAACATCACTGCGCCCTTCGTCTCTGCACCCTCCTGTCTCTGTACTCACCTGTCTGTGCCCTCTTGTCTCTGCCCTCCTGTCTCTGTGCCCTCCTGTCTCTGTGCCCTCTTGTCTCTGCGCCTCCTGTCTCTGCGCCCTCCTGTCTCTGTGCCCTCCTGTCTCTGTGCCCTCATGTCTCTGCACCCTCCTGTCTCTGTACTCACCTGTCTGTGCCCTCTTGTCTCTGCGCCCTCCTGTCTCTGTGCCCTCCTGTCTCTGTGCCCTCCTGTCTCTGTGCCTTCCTGTCTCTGTGCCCACCTGTCTCTGTGCCCTCCTGTCTCTGCACCCTCCTGTCTCTGTGCCCTCCTGTCTCTGCGCCCTCCTGTCTCTGTACTCACCTGTCTGTGCCCTCTTGTCTCTGTGCCCTCCTATCTCTGTGCCCTCCTGTCTCTGTGCCCCTCCTGTCTCTGCACCCTCATGTCTCTGTGCCCTCCTGTCTCTGTGCCCTCCTGTCTCTGCGCCCTCCTGTCTCTGTGCCCTCCTGTCTCTGCGCCCTCCTGTCTCTGTGCCCTCCTGTCTCTGCACCCTCATGTCTCTGTGCCCTCCTGTCTCTGTGCCCTCCTGTCTCTGCGCCCTCCTGTCTCTGTGCCCTCCTGTCTCTGCGCCCTCCTGTCTCTGTGCCCTCCTGTCTCTGTGCCCTCCTGTCTCTGCTCCCTCCTGTCTCTGCACCCTATTGTCTCTGCGCCCTCCTGTCTCTTCACCCTCCTGTCTCTGTGCCCTCCTGTCTCTTCACCCTACTGTCTCTGCACCTGTCTGTCTCTGTGTCCTCCTGTCTCTGCCCCCTCATGTCTCTGTGCCTTCCTGTCTCTGTGCCCTCCTGTCTCTGTGCCCTCCTGTCTCTGTACTCACCTGTCTCTGTGCCCTCCTGTCTCTGCGCGCCTCCTGTCTCTGTGCCCTCCTGTCTCTGCACCCTCTTGTCTCTGCACCCTCCTGTCTCTGTGCCCTCCTGTCTCTGCACCCTCTTGTCTCTGCACCCTCCTGTCTCTCGCGCCTCCTGTCTCTTCACCCTACTGTCTCTGCACCTCTCTGTCTCTGTGCCCTCCTGTCTTTGCGCCCTTTTGTCTCTGCGCCTTCCTATCTCTGCACCTGCCTGTCTCCGTGCCCTCCTGTGTCTACACCCTTCTATCTCTGAGCCCTTCTGTCTCTGCACCCTCTTGTCTCTGCACCCTCCTGTCTCTGAGCCCTCCTTTCTCTGAGCTCTCCTGTTTCTGTACTCTCTGTTCTCTCTGAACCCTGTTTCATTTCTCAGCACTCCCAGGAAATCAAGGCAGGAGGGTATTCCAGGCATGTTCAAGACCTCCCTGGTATCACACTGCAGCCCTCTAACACCATCCCTGCCAGGTACAGTCCTGATAGCCCTTGAGCACTGCCAGCTGAACAGGAGTCAAGCACGGGCAAGAGTGAGCAAGGCCACAGCCTCAAGGGCACTTCAGCTCGCTCAAGGCACAAATACCTCCAGCCAGACCTAGAGTGTCCGGCTCCCGTTCTCAGGTCTTCCAAATGTCCTATAGTTTCCAACACTCTGAAAACTTTTTTTTTCATGCCAGGCTACGACCCAGGGCCTCACAACTGGAGACACTCTGTCCTGCAGCTCCTGCTTCTGTCTCGCCGCCGCCTCAGAAGGCTTTGTAATAGACTGGGATGTGTTGGTCAGCGCCGAGATCAACCTGGATTCTTCACTCAGGAATTTCTCCTGGCAGTGCTTGTGGACCATATGAGATGCCGGGGATTGAACCGGAGTTTGTTGCATGCAAGACAAACATCCTACCCACTGGACTGCTCCCTCCTGCTCAACAACCAGGATTCTTGAAGCATTATGCTTCCTGTCATTCAGTCAAAATCTTGGTGACACATTTTGTTTCCAAATTTTTTATTTATTTGATTTTATGTGAGGCACCATGTCTTACAATACTGTTCACGGATGCAGTTCATGCAAACAGTGAGCCAACCCCACATTCTACACCAGTGTCCACTGCCCTCCACCGCTCTCAGGGGGCCCCTCACCACCCTCTTGAGCCCCTGCCCAGTTCCCTTCACAGTGGTAAGCTCAGTTCTGAACACCAGTTCTCAGGTTCTGGTACTTATGAAATTTGTTATTTTCTTACTGTGTTTCATTATATCCCATATATAAAAGAGACCATTCTGTGTGTGTCCTTCTGGCTGACGTCATCCAGGGTGACATTCCCCAGCTCCAGTCACAGAGCAGAAAATTGCATGATACGGAGAAATTCTTTCTTACAGCATTTGTGCAAAGAGAAAGGAAGGAAGGAAGGAAGGAAGGAAGGAAGGAAGGAAGGAAGGAAGGAAGGAAGGAAGGAAGGAAGGAAGGAAGGAAGGGAAGGAAGGAAGGAAGGAAGGAAGGAAGGAAGGAAGGAAGGAAGGAAGGAAGGAAGGAAGGAAGGAAGGAAGGAAGAAAGAAAGAAAGAAAGAAGTTTGTCCTGAGAAATAATACTTCCTAATAGTTTTTACTTTCTGATGGTATCCGAGAGAAAACATTTGTTTCACAGACAAAAAAAAAATCAGTTACCAACACATACAGACACACAGACAAAATAAGAAAACTTTTACTTAAATCTGAAAAAGCAGAACATACTGTTTTGTGATGAACAGTCATTAACAGGATAAGGCTGCAGCTCAGAGCATGGAGTCGATGCCTGGCGCTTGTGGCTACAGGTTCCGTCCTCGCTGCATGGGCCAAGCACCATCCAATCAGAAGCACTGCAGCCGTGGACCCATTAGCCAACTGTGGGTCCAGGACCACAGAAAACCCCAAAACCAACTGAGATTGTCCATTTCCTGAAACTGCATGGTGAGAATGAAGAACTTCGATATGGACCAGAGAAATCACCAGTGATTGTACCTGGACACAACTCAAGCTGTTATTCAGAACATTTGACAAGGGCAGAGGCCCTGCTGCCCTGGAGATGCCATCGAAAGAAAGTACACCCCAATATCCAGGGGAAAAACCTATTTGTTATTACCAACTCCTTGGCTCTGTCTAGTGGCTGATGCACCCAAGAGGTGAACCTTGTGCATTTGGTTTGAGTGGCAAATCCACCCCAGCTCCCTCCCTCCTTCCTTCCTTCCTTCCTTCCTTCCTTCCTTCCTTCCTTCCTTCCTTCCTTCCTTCCTTCCTTCCTTCCTTCCTTCCTTCCTTCCTTCCTTCCTTCCTTCCTTCCTTCCTTCCTTCCTTCCTTCTTTCCTTCCTTCCTTCCCCTCCCTCCCTCCCTCCCTCCCTCCTTCACTTCCTTCCTTCCTTCCCTCCTTCCTTCCTTCCTTCCTTCCCTCCCTCCCTCACTCCCTCCTTCCTTCCTTCCTTCTTTTCTACCCTCCTTCCTCCCTTCCTTACTAACTCCTCCTTCTTTCCCTCCTTCTTTCCTCCCTTCCTTCCTACCTTTCTTCCTTCCCTCCCTCCCTCCCTCCTTCCTTCCCCCCTTCTTTCTCCTCCTTCCTCCCTTCCCTCCTTCTTTCCTTCTTTCCTCTCCTTTCTTCCTTTCTTCCTCCTTCCTTCCTTCTTTCCTTCAATCTCTCCTTTCTTCTATCCTTCCATCGTTCCTCCCTCCCTCCCTCCCTCCTTCCTTCCTTCTTCCTTCCTTCCTTCCTTCCTTCCTTCCTTCCTTCCTTCCTTCCTTCCTTCCTTCCTTCCTTCCTTCCTTCCTTCCTTCCTCCCCTCCTTCCCTTTACTCTTTTTCAGTTACCCCTAGAGGTGCTCAGGGCTGTCTCCTGACTCTGTGATGTGGGATCATTCCTGGTGGTGCCCAGTAGAATATAGGCATTACCAAGAATCTAACCAAGTTGGTAGTGTGCAAGGCAAGTGACGTATTCCCTATATTATGTCTCTGACCCAGATTCTACACTTTTTGCAGTTGTGTTTTAAGAGAGGGGTATAACCAGTTTTAGGTATACTATTTATAGCCTTTGTGTGCTGATTTTGGCAAGAACAGTCTTATACACAGAAAGATCCATAATACTTTATTTAAAATATATACAAAATTATTACTTTGAGACATGTATATTACTGTTCGACATACATCATGTAATACTGACTGGTGTGCATTTTGGTGTTTTCATTCATGGATGTTTGTTATTTATGTTTTATTCAAAGCCCTATAGCATGTTCCCTTAAATGCCCTCTAAAGGTCTCCATGCTGGCCTCATTCCCTCGAAGGTCTGGCTCTGTGGCTTGGCCCCTTAGCCTCACTCTTCTTTCTCAGCTAGGTAAGAGAGAAGGTGAGAAAAGATGTCTCTTTTTAAGCTCTTTCCTCTTGCTTTTATGGGGGGGGTGAATGGTTGAACCACACTTTGCTGTGCTCAGTGCTTATTCCTGGCTGAGCTTAGAAATCAGTCCTAGTGAGGTTCTTGGGGCCATATACAGCTCCAGGGATTGAACCAAGGCTGGTGGCATGCAAGGCAAAATACCCTATTTGCTGTACTCTCCCCAGACCATTGAGTTATGTTTTTGTCAGATAGGCCTTTGGGCTTAAACTCATGCCTACAGTCTAAATGCCCTTGACCCTGCTTCCTTCCTTCCCTGCATTCATTTCCAGTACCTCAGGATGAAAAATTTCAAAAGGAAATGGAAGAGAACAGGGAGCGTTTGAGTTATCCAGGGAGAAGCTACAGACCGGCTTTGGGGCGGAGCTGCCTCCCCCACCCATTCACTACCTACCCCATGGCAGTGACCATGCACCGATGCTTAGTAATTTTCCCTTCATGGGCGAATGTACCTGGGCACCGGGCCTGGAGGCATGAGCAGAAAACACCCATTTTAGAAGCAGAGTGTTTGCGGAGCTGGAAGGGGTGCTGGGAACCTCCCCAAGCTGACTCCTTTCCGAAGAAATGGAGTAAGAGACCCGGGAGACACAGACACACCAGACAATAGTTTCCCGACAGAGTCAGTCTTGGAACCAAATCTTTAAATCTCTCTTTTCTACCGGAAACTGAAGAAAGCTCTAGAGACTAAGGGCAGGGCCCTGCAGGAAAGGCATCCCATGTGAGGCACTCCTGGGTGCCCACGGACCACCATGGCACTGAGGCCTGGGCAACACAGCACAAACTTCTAAGAAATTCCCGCTTGGCCTGGGCTCAGGGCAACCAGGTGCAGAGGCTACAAGCCAGTCAGAGTTCGTCACATTCTCATGGATCCAAATGAGGTAGGAGGGATGCAGAGATCCGTGGGCACTGTCACCCCGGTCACAGCCCCAGAGCTGAAGGACCTTGGTGGCGTGTGAGGCCTGGGCCCCAGGGTGACCGAGGGAGCATGTAAACAAGGCCCCAAGACTCGTGTAACCAAGCTCCACTCTGCAGACGGCGAGATAAGATGAGCATGAGTGGGAGCATGCGCCTTGGGGCCAGGGCGGGAAGGAACATGCAAGGGAGGGAAGGGCTGGATGGGGCTCCCCAAAGGGGTGGGCTGGATGGGGGAATACAGACATGGAGGGTGGGGGACCTTGGTGCCTCTGTTCTCCCGCAGTGTGTCCCACTGGCAGCTGAGGGCAGGGGCTCACTCTGCTCCCAACTGACTTTGGTTTTGATTTGAAAGGATGATTTGGCGCTATCCGATAGGCATCTCTGAACCACGCCTAGCCTGCTTCCCAGGCCTGCCCCTGCACCCCCCACTGGCAGCCCTCAGAAGCTGACTGGCGTCAAGGAACAAGATGGCACCAAGGAGCTGGATGGAGCCCTGGAGAGGACCCAACCTTGGTCACCTCCACACGCAGCCCCCATCGCTGCAAGAAGCTCAGTCTCTGCACCCAACCAAGCCTCAATCCTGGCTTCCCTGTTCTTCGCCACTTCCGACCCCTCACCTGCACCCCCACTCTTCCCACACTGCCCACCACACCCCTGTCCCCTCGCTTGCTTTCTAAGTGCCCGCACAAGCGGATCTGCAGCCGCCCTGGCAGCCAGCGAGTGAGTATAGCCGGCCCCCGCGCAATGGGACAGACACTCCTCTACACAGTGGATTGGTTCTCGCTGCACACGTAGATGGTGCCCGGCTGGATTCTCCTCCGGATGCGCTCAGGCACTTTGGGGAGGATCTGGAAGGTGGGAGGCAGCAGCTCAAGCAGGCCTCGCGGAACTTCTTGATCCTCCAGCAGTAGACGATGGGGTTGAAGACAGATTTGAGGTAGCTGAGCCACAGCACGCAGGAGCTGGCGGTGTAGAAGGAGGCGCTGCAGTAGAAGCTCCGGCTGAACACGGACAGGAGGCTGTAGACGGTGTGTGGCAGCCAGCAGAGCGAGAAGCCCACGAAGAGGATGAGGATGGTGGTGAAGGCCTTGGTCTTGAAGCTCAGGTCTAGGCTGGCCAGCTGCTGCCGCTGCAGCCGACGCAGGCCCGAAGCGGGAGGCGCCGCAGGTCCAGGCTGTCGGACTGGTTGTGCACGCGCACGGCATTCCTGCGCACCGTGTGCAGGATGCACAGGTAGGCGTACAGCATGACGCCAAAGGGCACGAAGAACACGGCCACCGCCAGCGTCACCACGTAGGCGCGGCCCAGCGCGACTCTGAGTAGCTCAGCACGCACTGAGGCGCCCGCGCCGCACCTCTACCAGCGCCCAGCCGGCCAGCGAAGGGGCGGACAGGCAGAAGGACAGAGCCCAGGACACGGCGATGATGGCCTTGGCCCTGCGCTGGTTCAGCTTGTCCTGGCGCTGCACGATGATGAGGAAGCGGTCCACGCTGATGATGAGCAGCACGGCCACGCCCTCCAGCACGAAGAACCAGTACAGGGTGGCGGACAGGCGGCAGAAGCGGTCCCCGGGCGCCACTGGACAGTGAGCAGGGTGACGGCCGTGAAGGGCAGGCAGCACAGGGACAGCATGATGTCCGAGAAGGCCAGCGTGGCCAGCAGCAAGTTGATGGCCGAGCGCATGGCAGGCCTCTGGTACACAATGATGCACACCACGGCATTGCCTAGCAGCCCCACCACCATCATCAACAGCATGGCCACCGCCAAGGAGATCCTCAGCGGGGCCGAGGCGGTGGCCACCCCAGAATCCGACACGTTGCTGCCATTCAGCGGCGGAGACTCATAGGTGTCAGGGAAGGTACCGTTGCAGGCCATCGCGGTCAGGGGCTGGGAGGCCGCCCAGGCCCGGGAAAAGGCTCCTACCGTGCCCGGGGGTTGGGGTCTGCTCTGCACACCCCTAAAGGCCACTGTGGGTTCTGGGCTCTGGACGGCCAGGAGAAGTGTCTGTGCTGAGGACTCTAGCCCAGATGGACAGTTTCATCCATCACAGGCTCACTGTCACCCCTGATGCATCCACAGCTTCGAGCCCGATCACGCTTGGTGGCCTAGAGACAAGAAGAACATCAAAGAGAAGGACATGAGACATTTCTAGTAAGTGTCCGGTGGAGCAGGTTTCAGTTTTACAGGCATTCTACAGTGGGCAGAAAGAAAAAAGCCCTCACTGACCATTTGGGTACCCACAAAAGTAAGTCAGAGTAGATAGCCCAGGGAAACTCAATGGCACCTCATAGGGAAGTGAATACATCTTAATCAGTACTCACGCCATAGACAGGCACTTTTCTTTTCTTTTCTTTTCTTTTTTTTGGTGTGTGGGGGGGACACACCTAGTGTTACTCCCGGCTCTGTACTCAGAACTCACTCCTGGCAGTGCTCAGGGGACCATATGGGATACTGGGGATTGAACCCTGGTCAGCGGCATACAAGGAAAACATCCCACCCTCTGTGCTATGGCTCTGACCCCAGGCAGGCATTTACTTTCAAGAAGCCTAACCCAATGAAGTTTTGGGAAAGCCAATTCCATTAGAATGCCGACTTCCTGGAGACCATTTTTTCTGTATTATTCTCTGCCTGGCACATAGAAGATGCCCAATCTATATATCAATATGTCTATAGACGTGTGCATATATTGGTTTGAGGTTCATACTGGCAGTCCTGGGGGATGCTTAGAGCTCTGAGCTCAAGCGACCATGTGGTGTTGGGGATCAAACCTAGGCCTCACACATGCAAAGTATTTGTTCCAGCTCCTCCTTGGAACCCTCTTTCTAGTTCTGACTATTTTCGTGCTACAAATCATTTATTTTTGTTTTTGGTTTACACCTGGCAATGTTGTGGTTACTCCTGAACTCAGGAATTACTGCTGGTACTGCACAGGGGACCAAATGGGTGCCGGGGATCGAAGCTGGGTTGGCCATATGCAACGCAGAAGAATTACCCGTCATGCTATCTCTCCAGCCTTCCAGTGCTAGAAATTGAACCCAGATCCTCGTACATGCAAGGCACTTGATCCTCTACTGAATTGTACTCTCAGCTTTTCAGTTATCAGAATTAATCCAGCAAGATTCTATCAGCCTTTTCTTCAGTTTTCCTGCACTGTAAGATCTTGAATAACTTTTATGCTGTAGTACTGTTTGTTTTGTAATCGCTGATTAGAAAGAGGAAACTATCCCTTTTTAAAAGTTTGTGTCCATTATTATTTTGTTTCTCACAGATACGGCAAAAACAGGATCCAGACCAGATAGCCAGGTTGGCTGGAATCTGGCCTCCATATTTATCTGTCCTGGTCACAGGCTGCCTTATTTTGCTGGTTGGACACTTTGGTCTGTAAGGTATGAATAATAAGCATGCTTAAGTACAGAGAATAGGGGCAGAGTAGACAGAAGAATACCCAAACACAAGTTTTCCCTTGTCTGGCTCATCGAGAACACTTAACTGTTATAATGTGAGCCCTTGTGAGCCCCAGAGATAGTGCGAGCTTTAGCACTTGCCCTGTATCCTGCCAACCCTGTCAGAATCCCCAGCATCATAACTGTCTCCCAAGCACCTCCAGGGGTCACTTCTGATCGCAGAGCCAGGAACAGCCCTTGAGCACTGCTGGGTGTGGCTCCAAATCCAAATCAATCAATATATATGGATAAATAAAATATAATTTGACCCCTGAACCAAACTCGTTACAATGTCACAATGCCAAACTACTTTACGTCTATGTTCTATACTAGCACAGCTGTCTCTGTGTTAGACCTGCCCGTAGACCTGTACGCTCTGCTGTACAGAGCGTCTGACTTAACAGTCATTTGACTAATGTTTGTCAACTTTATGATGATGTGTAAAATTAATGAAAATATACAGTAGAAGTCATAGAAGTAAAAATTTTTCGACTTTTGAGTGTTTTATAAACTACAGACATGCAGCACAATATTCTCTCATGGTGGTGGAGGAACGTGGCAGCAAGTGGCAACTTTTAGTGGCATAAATCAGTCGTGAGGGAAAAACCATGTACTATGGTGTGCTGTGTTGGCCTTGTTGTTGAATACCTTATAGTATTTTGTGTCTTTGCAGCCCAATATGTTCTCAAAATACCCATCAGAACCTGAGACCATCAATGTTTTACTATAAAACAGGTTTTTTATTGGATAATTTAGCCAACTTCAGGCCGAGGTAAGTAGTCTGAACACCTGTACGGTGTGCTACGTGAAACTCGGATGGTCAGCAGTCAGGCTTGTTACATACAATCTGGATTTATACTGTTTTCAGCTTACAATGGGCTTATCAGAATGTAACCACATCCTAGGACTAGGGAAGCGGTGCCCCTTCCCCACACCTTTATCCTCAATTGTTTCCATCAGAAGTGGCAGGGAACTAATTCCAGAGCAGCTTCATCTAGGCTGCCCAGAGACTGGGAGCTGAAAGACTCTCACTCAGCAGAAAATTGGAACTTGGAGAAGCCAGTGACCAAAGTGCCAACTGAGGACAGGATCAAGGGACCCATAGGTGTGGCCAAGCCACAGACATGAGTCGGATTCTCTGCTTACTGCTCAGACTCTCTCGGCTCTGTACCTGGGAGCCAGCAGAGGAGAGAAGTAAGATATCCCTTGCAGCTGTGGTTTCATCTAAACTCCTTCCTACCTGCATTTTGACTGATACAAGGCGTTCTGGGAAACGGACACCCCAGGAATCAGAAAATAACAGTAAGGGAGAAAAGTTGGGAACAGAAAGACAGGGAAATCTTTCATTTCTGTTAAGGTTGACTTTCCCCTAGGTTCCCCTAGGGTTTAACAGGGCCTACTTGTCTCTTTGTTTTTGGTTGAATTTTTAGTGCATCTTTCTTTTTGCCTCCTTTTCCTTGGCGGTGCAGTTCCCAAGTGCTATACAGGCTGGCTTTTCCCAGGTATCCTTGAACAAGTTGGTTACAATTCAGACCGAGCACTGCTGGGCTTCCCCCAAGACTACCTCTGGAGGCTTTTGGAGGGCTTGTGGTGGTGGCGCTGGAGCTCAGGCCTTGTGCATGCCAGGTATGTGCTTCCAATCCCTGATCTCTCCCAGCCCCTTCATGAACCTCTAGCCCAGCATTTGCCCTCATGTCTCAGGGACACCCTCCTTGTTTTCAAAGAAAGATATTTTTCATGGTTGACTTGGCTGGCAGATGCCCCACTACTCTGGATATTTAGCTGATTCCCTGTTTTTTTTTTTTAACTTACTCTTTTGATACATTTTTGTTAGCTCTAACATATGACAGATGAGGATTTAGCTTACTCAGCTTTGCCCCATTCCTCTCTTCTCAATGACTGGTGACTTGTCATATTTTAATTAATATGACAGGGGGCTGAAGCGATAGCACAGTGGGTAGGACATTTGCCTTGCATGCAGCCAACTTGGGTTTGATCCCCGGCATCCCATATGGTCCCCTAGACATGGCCAGGAGTAATTCCTGAGTGCAGAACCAGGAGTAACCTCTGAGCATCACTGATTGTGACCCCAAAAGTATAAAAAAATAAATAGTATGACAAAGTTTCCACTGTCACTGTAAAAAGAACAGTCCTTTCTCACCTTATCTGAAGTTGCATTTTCGCTACTATTGACTACCTGTGGGTTAACCACAGCCCAAAAATATTATATATGATCAGATCACTTGAGAGAGAACACAATTATATTTTTTGTTATTTCGGGGTCACACCAGGTAGTGCTCAGGGCATAATCCTGGTTCTGTTCTCAGAGATCACTCCTACTCCTGCTCAGGGAAACCACTTGGTGCCAGGGATCAAACTGAGATTGGTCACATGCCAGGATAATACCTTAACCTCTGTATTATCTCTCCAACCCCAGATGACTCTATTCTACACCAAAAAATGCAGATAATTCCACAACTACAAACCTCTGTCAATATTTCAAGGACCTCCAATGTGAGTTCTTTAATAGTATGAAAAAGATGAGGAACTACATAGTAGAAACAATTCACTATAAATGAACCCTAACGATGGAGAATTTTAGTCCATATAAATGAAGAATAATTCAGAATTATGGAAGGGAGGTCCTAGCTGGACACTGTCTCAGTTGTGGGCACACTTATTCCAACTCATGAAGGTTGAGCTGCAACATTGAAAATTTAGCGTGTAACTTTCATCACTGGAATATCTCTTGTATGTAGACCACAGAGTGTGTACTATGATATAATACTTTTATGCTCTGATTTCCTCATCAGTGAAATGGTAATCATTATATATTTTTGCCTAGAGATATAAAATAATATGTGTCATGGCTAGTATGACAAGGACAGTTAAGAAATATTTAGTAAACTCATTAAGTGAAATCTGTTGCCTCATTTTCTAAGCTCATGCACCTCTGTCTTTTTGGGGTAAAGAGTAGAAACCAGACCATGCGAATCTGGTTCCTTCAAGATGAAGCTCCTTTTTGGAGCACAACTAACATATGCCTCAGAGACCTGGGCCCTATGAAAACAGGATGAGAATGCTATTGGGGTAGCCCAAAGAGGAACCAAAAGAGTCATGCTTGGAGTCTCACGCTTCACTCAAGTGAGAGAAGGAATCCGGAGTTCCGACCTCCATTGACGATCAAGAATCAGGGATGTTGTTTCATTTGCCAAGATGATGAAAATTAGATGGGCCGGACACATAAAGCAATTTAGGGATGACTGCTGGACTAAAGCTGTTACCAAATGGATTCCATGGGACGTCAAAAGAACGTGTGGCCACCCACCTATGAGATGGTCAGACTTCTTCGTCAACAACTGAATGAACGGTTTGAGGCTCTTCGTGTTCATGGAGCAAGCAGATGCCATTGGGCTACACTTGCACGCAACAGGGACAAATGGAGATGCTACTGGTGCCTGCTCAAGCAAATCGATAAACAACAGGAAGATAAATGATAAGTGATCAGAGCACAAGGGGCCACCGAGTAAAAAATACAACCCATGTGCCTGATTTTCTCTTACTGGTGGTATTTTCTCTAGCTGGTACGAAATCCTTCACCTATACCTTCTCTGTGCTATCAGGTGAAGTTTTTTTTCTTATAATGATGACTATATAGAGATTTAACACTTCAAGGAAGAAATAGTAAAAAGATTTTTTTAAAAAACTATGCACTTCTTGAGGCTGAATTAGATTCAACTTGTCTTAGTTTGTGGGAACAACTTATTTTCGATGTCTAAGTTAGCGTGATGGTCATAGTACTGCAGCTCATATTTCAATTAACAGCACTTTTTCTATTACCTGGCACTCTGGTACACGAATTTTCAGGTTTAACGGCAACAAGTGGACAAAACTGCTCTCCAGTCCCATAGTGAAGTGAAAAGAAGGACAAATACCAGATGATCTCTCTTATTTGTGGTATACAATCAGGACAAGGGAATGAAAGGTATGTGGAGGCAATAGTATAGTGGGTAGGGTATTTGCATTGCACGCAGCTGACCTGGGTTCAATCTCCAGCGTCTCATATGGTTTCCTGAGCACTGCCAGGAGGAATTCCTGGCTGGACCCTATAATCTAGTTGGAATGAGAACAGAGAGGAGGAAGGCAATCAGGGTGAGAAGAAGAGGTAGACGGAATGTAACAGAGCAGGGATCAGGGGCCTCAAGCATATTGGTGGCACAGCGGTGTGATACAGTTGTATATCTAACCCACAGCACCAACAATTCTGGAAGCATAAGACTCAAATTACAACCAAACTTTAAAATAATGTACCTGTCAAGGAGGCAGTATGGGGGTGGGTGGAGGTGACAGGGACCTGGGGACTCTGGGGGAGGAAAGCGGCACTGGTGGGGGATGGATGTCGGTGCCAGAACGTTGTGTGCCTGAAACTCAACTATGAATCACTTTGTTAAGGAAGGTGCCTTGATAAAATAATAATAATAATATTATTATATTATATTATTAATATAATATATTATATTATTATATTATTATAATAATAATATTATTAATATAATAATAATAATAATAATAATAATAATAAACAATAATAAAGAGACGTTCTCATGCGGCTCTCAGGGTCCGAGGCACCTCTCAAAATGTCTTTTGCTTTGGAGAGTGGCAGTGAGTGTGTAATTTCTAAGTGGAGGAAGAAGCAAACTGGGAACAGCATCATTTTGAGTTACTGACAGTTCTGCCCAAATGTCCCGTCTCTATGGGGGCCGGAGCAATAGCCCAACGCATAGGGCGTTTGCCTTTCACGCGCCGGCCCATGCCGCCCAGGTTCTATCCCCGGCATCCCATATGGTTCCCTGAGTGCAGAGCCAGGAGTAACCCCTGAGCATTGCGGGTGTGACCCAAAAAGAAAAAAAAAACCAAATGCCCCCTCTCTGCATAAGCACTGTCTGCGGGTGTGGGAAGAGAAGTGAGCAGCTCAAACCAAAGAATCACCCATAAACAAAGCAGTCTGTGCCCTGCCGGGTACTGTGGTCTTAGTAACCAAGCCTTGTGTGGCTGTGCAGAGGACACAAGAAACTTGGTGATGAACAAAGAAGTCATCTACCGCCGAGAAAATGGTCTGCTGCCTCAGGGTCTAAAGCTCTTTCAGCCGCCATCACGCCATCACCAGCCTACTTCCCCGCCTTCCCTCCACACCGCAGGCCATTCCTTCCCAAGCCCTCCACACAGGACTTTAAAAAAATTTATTATACCATGTGAGACATACAATTACAAGGATGTTCATAATTGGGTCTCTGTTATACAGTGTTCCAGCACCCGTCCCTCCACCAGTGCCCCATTTCCACCACCCACATCCCAAACACTCCCCCACCCCCAACCCCAGCCTGCCCCTATTGCAGGCACATTTTCTTTCTATCTCTCTGTCTCTGTCCCTGTATCTCTTCTCTTACACTTTGTGGCTTGCCCTACAGATATTAATGGTCTATGATGTCTCTATGTGCATATTCAATAGTGAGTTCTAGTGTGACATCATAATTCCCCAATCCCCATAACCTCTCCAGTTTGTTGCAACTAGAATGATCATTACAGTGTATAAATGTGAAAGATCCTGGGAAGTACCTGGTCCTAATGCTGCCCTTAGAATGTGCGGAAGGTGGTTGTGGGGGAACCTGGACACGGTGAGAGGGAGCTCAGAAACAGCCATCACCAGCTCACAGTCATAAAAGCAGTGAAAGGAAAGCCAAGACCAGAAAAACCAGGGACTCCAAAATAAAGGAGGGTCTTGGTTGGGGTGATAGGAAGGAGGTGAAAGGGGTTTCGTCTCTATGACAATCATGAGCATGGAGAGATGATAAAACCGTCCTCAACCCCAAAGCACAGAACACTTGAGATGTTCTCCTTTCCTGAAGATGAGTAACAGACTCTGTAAACATAAGCTTTGGTGACTGATGAGCGGGAAGAAAAGCAATCTTTTTTTCACTCTTCTAAATATGAAAACTCTAGGCAGGACTATTTGGCAGGACCCCCAAAATATTCCAGGCCAGATGTTTGTTTCCAGGCTGTGGGTACTGCTGCTCCACATCAAGGCAGGGTTGTTTCTCAGATGGTTGCTTTGCCCAGTGACCACCCTACAGTGGAGCTTAAAGAACAACAATCTCATGGTACAAGCCAAACGTTAAATAGTTCTTTTGGAAATTTTTTACGAAATGTTTTTCTTTCTTAAAGTCAAGTACTACACACAGTATCGCATTTTAATTCACAGATTTACACACACACACACAGATGCAGGGATCTGGTAGAATATGCTGCTTTCTGCTGGTCCTAATGCAGCTGGTGGTGAGAAAAGAGGATTCTCTCACCTAGAAGTCGTTAATATTGCCTCAGGCAATCAATGGGTGTTTGTGGTATTGGGTTTTTCGTTCTTACTCTGAAGAACATATTGGTTCACAAATGCCAAGTCTAAGAAGTGAGGCTGATTTTGGCAGATGGGAAAGTTTGCTGTGGAAGCAGCTTGACTCTGTCATTACCTGCAACTGTGTCACCTGTCTTTTTTATATAAACTCAAGCAGATGGTATATTTCAATTTAATAACTTTATTGGCAATGAAAAAATATGCAAGCAGTGCCAAAAGTAATACATCAAGTCGCTGTGTTTAGAAACAGGTGCTAGGCCACGTGTCTCAACTTCTAAGGAAAGTGAAGTGAGAAAGACCAGGCTTTAAAAAATTTTCCGTTCAGGCACAACTCTTAGAGGAATTTTTTTTCAAACAGAACAAACTGGGAATCTGTTAAATGAAGAAAATCTTTTGTTTGTTCTGCGGCCCCACCCACCTGTGCTCAGGGCTTACTCCTGGCTCTACTCAGGGGATCCTATGGGGTGCTGGGATGGTATATAGACCAGCTGCATATAAGGCCAACACTGTTACTCATGGCACTATCTCTCTGGTCCAAGGAAAGAAATAGTTATCAACAATTTCTCTCCTAGAGTCTGAAATTTACTGTGTGCTTATTAGGTTCCAGGCTAAGCCCTTTCCATAGTTCAGCAGCTATTGATCCCTAGTCTCCCACCATGAAATTTGTTAGAGATGCAGGCTCTCAGGACCAACCACTCAGAAACCAGGGAGTGGGACTCCGGATGTGCTTTCAGTGATGCTCTGGGGCAGTTGATGTGCTGGGTTCTAGGAGCCGACACAGTGACTGTTGGCTCACGTTCAAAGAGAAACTTTAAGACCCAGCACAGCATGGGCCTTAGCATTCCACTGTGAGACACAACCCAAAACATGGCAGGTGTGAGCCCAGAAAACCCAAACCCAGGAGAAAGCAGAAGAGTTAGCTCCCTTAGAAACTCTGAGGTTCTGACTTTGCCCTCTGCCTCTTTCTTCCCTCACGATGTAAGATTCACATAAGACTTCCACTCTGCAGTGAGCTCACACTTTAGAGCCATAGCAATGAGGTCTGTAAGTGGGAAGAGAAGAAGCAAGAGTTCCCGGACTCTGCCGACCTAGCAAAGTATGTGAGTCAAGAAGGTGTGAGAGTCAGGAGAGATAGTATAGCGGGTAGGGAGTTTGTCTTGTATGCATCTGACCTGGGTTCGATCCCAGCATCCATATGGTTACCCAAGCACTGCCCAGAGTAATTCTGAGTGCAGAGCCAGGAGTAACCCTTAAGAATCTCCAGGTATGATAAAAAAGGGTATGGGAGCTGTCCTGGCTTCTGTCCTCTCAAGATCTCAGCAGTTTGGGCTTTACTGTATCTTCAGAGGACTTAGAAACCCTCCCAATGCCACAGTGCTGTAGCCAATGTGGATGGGACCGTTGAGTCCCCTCTGTGCAGGATACCTAAAAGCCTAAAACCTCTGCATCTGCCCTGGATTGCCTCCTGCAGATCACTTTGTAGATAGGGGGGTAATCTAAATGTGGCAGTTTATCTGACCATGTATTCTATACTGGTTGGTATAAATATTTTCTCATTCCCACAATCATCATGGGACTAGCTAGATCTTACCAGCATATTTGCCTGGCCATGCTGGTTCTCTAAGTAATTAGACCAGAGAGAAATGCTGTTTGCCTCCAAGCAAGCAAGCATGGCTCCCTGATAACTCAAAGGGAACTAAAATACAAAACTACCGTGAAGTAGAGGAGACTCTTGTGAAGGCTTGGAGAAATATTTAACTGGCATTAGTATAGTCTTTGGTACAGAGACACACCATCTCAGAAACCCCCTTCTCTACCCTATGAAGGCATTTCCAGGCAGATCTTGGCTCAAGACATTAGGTGAGGTGCTGGGAGAAATTACCTGAGGGTATTTGACCCTCCCTGCCAGGGGAACTTACATTTAGCTTACAGCTCATCCCAACTCTGCTAGGAGGCTTTGAATGAGCTCTGGGTTCTTGTAAACAGCCAGAAGGTCTCCTGAATTTGCTACATTTCTATAGAGCTGTTTTCCTGTTTTCATCTCTAGATAGCCCAGCCCAGAATGGGTCTGGCTGGGGAGTTTGGGCGAATTTCTAGCTGTAAAATAAGCTGTTCTGACCTCCGTCGCTATTCCAGAATCAGGGACACTGTCTCGTTTGCCAAGGCATCGAAAATCAGATGGGCTGGACATGTAATGCGATTTGGAGACAACCGCTGGACTAGAGCTGGACTAGAGCCGTTACCGACTGGATCCCACGGGATGTCAAAAGATCACGTGGCCGCCCACCTACAAGATGGTCAGACTTCCTTGTTAAGACCCTGAAGGAACGGTTTGAGGCTCTTCATATTCCTGAATCAACCAGATGCCATTGGGCTACATTGGCACGTGATAGGGTCCAATGGAAATGTTACTGGCGCCCGCTCGAGCAAATCGATGAATAACGGGATTCAAGTGATCAAGTGAAAATAAGCTGCAAGAAGAAAGAAGCTCTCTCTTTTCCCTCTTTTGCCATTTCAGCTTCCCTTGGTGTTTTGCTTCTCCGTCCTCTCCACTCTCTGTTGGGCCTCAACACGTGGTGGCAGCCTAGCTGGGAACCCAGAGCCCGGAGGTTTCCCCTGCTCTTGGATTGTATATTGGAACCTGTGATAGTAAAGCCCTTTTAAAACTGCAGCAGATTCCTGAGTTTTCATCCATTCCTCGCTGGCTTCGGAGGTAGAAGGGAACTCGCTTCCAGGCACTGTTGGGGACCCCGGCGTCATCCCCAACACCCCTCAGATGTCAAATCTGCAGACTAGAGAAAATGCAGGTTTTGGGGGTAGGACCCCGGAAGAGACAGGGGATTGCAACTGCACAGTTTTTTGTAGATCCTGGACAATCTCATTCCTCTAAGACACACCAAAAGTTTTGGCATTATGGTCCCAAGGCTGGGGGCCCAGAGGGTTGATGTCCTGGACACAGCAGCCACTTAGCCACTGTTCCAGGTCTTGCACTTTAGTCAGGAAAGGTGAAACAGCCCACAGTTAGGGTCCTACCAGTACACAATCTAATTCGGGCTGGTTTTGCTTTTGGGGCCATACCTGGGGGTGCTCATATGTGGCCTGGTTACATACTCCTGATTCTGTGCTCAGAGAGGTTTGGGGGATCTTAATAGTGCAGAGGATCGAGCCCAGGATGGCAGGTGTCTTCCAGTTGAACCGTTTCTGGACCTGAAGGCTGATTTTTTTGCTTAGACCAAAGAAACAGGAATGATACCTAGTATTTGAATAAGACCTTCAAATACACAGAATATTCCAAAGATTACTCTCCTGACTCTCATGGTACTTGGTGGTACAGGACTATTCCCAGTAAGAGATAAGAAAGTGATACAATTACTGGTTTGCTTAGGGTGGTATGAGAGAAAGAAGGGGATGCAGTCTCTCCCCAATTCTTGCACTCCTGTTTCCTTCCTTTGCCCAGGAAGTCCTGGGTGACTGTTAGAGAGGGTGGAGGGGAAGGATGGCAGTGAGTGCAGGGCACCCCTGGGGGTGGAATTTTCCTGTGTAACAATCATGCAGCATAGATGGCATTGCACTTGCTGGGAGCTTTGCTCAGGCAACCGTGGGAAATACTCTAGCATCAGACTGGGAGAGGTTCCAACAGGCAATCCTGAGCCTGGAGGGGGAAGGCTCTGGCACCTTCCATGTCTTTGAGATAAAATTTTCTTTCCTTCTGCTCCTGTGTGTCTCTAGGCTAAATTCTTTCCTTGGGGGAGACAAGGGTTGAGGTCATTTCGTGGTATGGACTGTCCCTTTCAACAGCTTCATGATTCAGAACACCCACTTAGATTTCTTTTACTTCTGTGAAAGAAGAATTGGTTTTTCATGGGTTTTGGAAAATGCCAGAGAAGTTTATTCCATCCTCACCAAATGCTTTGAGTGTATCTTCATATTCCCACCCTATTTTAGTGGAGGCTGGAGCACAGCACGTAGTGAGGAGAACTGATTCCCAAGCAAACCCTTGCCATTCCTCTTTGTGCATTTAACTGTTCAGAGGCTGATTCACTGTCTGCTGCTGGGGATGGGGGAGGAAGGGGGTGGGGAAAGACCTGGAATCCTTAAGGTACAGTCTCAGCTCAGGACTCCCATCCTCAAGGCAGGTGCCTTTCTGTCTACATGTGGCAGTATTTATTTTCTATAAAAATACAAGAAGCAGGGCTGGAGCAATAGCACAGCCGGTAGGGCATTTGTCTTGCATGCGCCTGACCCGGGTTCGATCCCTGGCATCCCATATGGTCCCCTGAACATGGCCAGGAGTAATTCCTGAGTGCAGAGCCAGGAGTAACCCTTGTGCATCGCTAGTGTGACCCAAAAAGCAAAAAAATTAATTAATTAATTAATTAATTAAAAGAAACAATTTTATAGGAAAAGAGGACAAAAAGGCACGTCTTTCTAGTTTTGTTCTGGGGCCATACTGGGAGTGCTCAGGGCTTACTCCTGGCTCACACTGAGGGATCACTCCTGGCAGTGTTTAGGGGAGCCTACACAATTATTCCAGGGATAGAATCTGGGTTGGTTGCATGCAAGGCAAGCACCTTAACCCCTGTACTATCTCTCCAGTTCCAGGGAAGCACAATTTTAAGGGGGAAGACAGAGAGATAAGTAAACTCACCCGGGGGTTGATCCCTGGGCCAGTTTGCCATGGGGTTACCAATAAAGCTTTCAGGATGGGGAGTCTTCCCTTTCATGCTGGAGGAGATAACAATGAGGAGGGTATTCTTAGCATTTGCCACCATCCCCCAGAGATAAATTTTCAGGTTTCTAATAGAAATTAAACTCCTGTTTTTTTTTTCTTTTCTTTTTTTTTTTTTTTTTTACGGAGACGAGTTTCATTCTCCTCCTCTCCCCTCACCTTTCTGAACCAGCTCAGTGGCACCGCATCTGAGCTAGGGTTAGTAAGTCCCTGAACTGTGCATGAAGATTTTGCTAGAGTCACAAAACATATGGTGCATGTTGAAAATGATCAGAGCTTGATATTTTAATCACATCTGAGACACTTCGCACTTCTTCAAGATGCTAAAGAACGAGCCCTGCCAAGGCCACGTTTCTCCAGGTAGAGCATGTGGTGTCCCAAGTAACCTGCTCAGGGTCCCAAGGACAGCTGCAGTCTACACTGTTGCTGACACTCCGCTCTGGCACCTTCAGCGTATTGGAGGTACAGGGGCTGCCACAAGGCTCTTCCTCCTGCAAAATCACATCTGCACACGACCCACCACTTCTCCTTGGCTTTCATAAATTATTTAAAACTTTGGGGGCACATCTATAATTTTCTAACACTGTATGTCCCCACTTTGAAATAAAATGCTAAATCTGAGTTATCTATACTTTTCCTGCAACTGGGGAGTCAGCGCAGCACCAAGAGCTCTCTGTGTGTACTGGGACCCAAGTTTGAAATTGGTGTGGAATATCCACACACCACCCACCTAACCCCACCCACTCTGTTCCACCAGGTGTAGCCCCACAGGACGCAAACACCAGGGGGTTATTTGGTACTTCCAGCACTGCAGGACCTTGAGCAGTTCCACATTGGGGGCTCTGATTATCAAATCTTCTGGAACTTTTTTGAAAAAAATTATACTACCATGAGATATACAATTACAAAGGTATTCATGATTGGGCTTCAGTCATACAGTCATACAGTGTTCCAGCACCCATCCCTCCACCAGTGCCCATTTCCCACCACCAGTGCCCATTTCCTACCACCAATGCTCACATATTCCTTCCCCCCCCCCCCCAGCCTGCTTCTATAGCACTCTTCTTTTTCTCCTCCTCCTCCTCTTCTTCCTCTTCTTCCTCTTCCTCCTTCTTCCTCTTCCTCCTTCTCCTTCTCTCTCTCTCCCTTTACACAATTTGTCTTGCCCTACACACACATTTAAGGGTTATCAAGTATATCCCCTTGCCTACATCCAATGCTTGGTTCTAGTTTGGCGTCACCATTTCCAACAATTAGTAGAAAACTGGTATATATTTATATCCCACAAATGAATGCAGTCATTCTATATCTGTCCTTTTCCTTCTGACCAATTTCACCCAGTATGATGATCTCCATGTCCATCCATTTATAGGCAAATTTCATGACTTTGTCCTTCCTGACAGCTGCACAGTATTTCACTTATAATTGTGCCACCAAAAATCACATATCTAGGAATCAGTTTGACTAAGAATGTAAAGGATCTGTATAAAGAAAACCATAAGATGTTGCTTCAAGAAATAAAAGAGGACATGAGGAAATGGAGACACATTCTCTGCTCATAGATTGGGAGAATTAATTATCAAAATGGTAATACTCCCTAGAGCTTTATACAGATTCAATGCGGTCCCTATAAGGATACCCATGACATTTTTCAAAGAAATCAACCAAATACTCCTGAAATTTGTATGGAACAATAAACCCCCACAGACAGCTAAAGCAATCCTTGGGAAAAAGAAGATAGGAGGCATCACCTTCCCCAACTTCAAAATCTACTACAAAGCAGTAGTAATTAGAACATCATGGTATTGGAATAGAAACAGACCTGTAGACCTATGGAATAGAACTGAATATTCTGACACACATTCTCAAATATATGATAACTTAATCTTGAATAAAGGAACTATATATATTTATATATATATTTTCTTTTTGGGTCACACCCTATGATGCTCAGGGCTTACTCCTGGTTCTTTACTCAGGAATTATTCCTGGCAGTGGTCGGGGGCCCATATGGGATGCCAGGGATCGAACCTGGGTTGACTGCGTGCAAGGCAAACGCCCTACCCACTGTTCTATCTCTCTGGCCCCATGGATCAAAAAATATTAAGTGGAGCAAAGAAAGCCTCTCAACAAGTGGTGCTGGGAAAACTGGGCAGCTTCATGTAAAAAAAAAGAACTTAGACCTCCTTCTAAAGCCATACACAAAAGTCAGATGAAAATGGATTAAAAATCTCAACATCAGACATGAATCTATTAGATACATCAAAGAAAATGTAGACAAAACTCTCTGCAACATTGAATCTAAAGGCATCCTCAAAGATGAAACACCACTGTAAAAGCAAATGGAAGCAAAGATAAACAAATGGGATTATATGAAACTGAAAAGCTTCTGCACCTCAAAAGAAACAGTGACCAAGATACAAAGATAGCCCAAAGAATGGGAAAGAATATTTACCCAATACCCATCTGATAAGGGCTTAATATCAAAGACATACAAATTACTGGTAGAACTTTACAGGAAAAAAATTCAGCCCCATTAAAAAATGGGGAGAAGAAATGAACAGAAACTTCCACAAAGAAGAAATTCGAATGGCCAAAAGGCATATGAAAAAGTGTTCCTCATCATTAATTCTCAGTTGGCCCCATTCACTCTCAATGGAACAAACATCTCTGAATGCAGCAGTTATGTGTACCTAGGTCGAGAAGTCAACATGATGAACGACCTAAAACCTGAGCTGCGCAGGAGGAAGAGAGCGGCATGGAATGCCTTCAAAGGCATCGAAGAAATAGCTAAAAGGACAAAGAACCTCCGGCTCCGGGCACATCTCTTCGACTCCACCGTTCTCCCTGCATTAACATACGCCTCAGAGACCTGGGCCCTACGAAAGCAGGATGAGAATGCTATTCGGGTCTCCCAGAGAGGCATAGAAAGAGCTATGCTTGGAATATTACGCCTCACTCAAGTGAGAGAAGGAATCGGAGTTCTGACCTCCGTCGCTATTCCAGAATCCGGGACGCTGTCTCGTTTGCCAAGGCATCGAAAATCAGATGGGCTGGACATGTAATGCGATTTGGAGACAACCGCTGGACTAGAGCCATTACCGACTGGATCCCACGGGATGTCAAAAGATCACGTGGCTGCCCACCTACAAGATGGTCAGACTTCCTTGTTAAGACCCTGAAGGAATGGTTTGAGGCTCTTCATATTCCTGAATCAACCAGATGCCATTGGGCTACATTGGCACGTGATAGGGTCCAATGTTACTGGCGCCCGCTCGAGCAAATCGATGAATAACGGGATTCAAGTGATCAAGTGAAGTGATCAAGTGATCATTAATTATCAGGGAGGTACAAATCAAAACAACAATGAGATATCACCTCACATCGCAGAGACTAGCACACATCCAAAAGAGCAAGAACAACCAGTGCTGGCAGTGATGCTGGAACAAAGGGACTATCATCCATTGCTGGTGGGAATGTTGACTGGTTCAGCCTTTTTGGAAAACAATATGGACATTTCTCCAAAAACTTTATATTGAGCTCCCATTTGACCCAGCAATACCACTCCTGGGAATATACCCTAGAGACCAAAAAACACATAACAGAAACACCATCTGCACTTCTATGTTCATTGCAGCACTATTCACAATAGCCAGGATCTGGAATCAACCTGAGTTCCTGAGAACAGAGGACTGGATAATAGACTATGGTACATCTTCTGGAACTTTCTGACCAGACTGGCTGAGTATTGCTGGGAGCGGCTCCTGGTCCTTGATCACTGCTAGGAGGCCCCCCACTGCCAATACGTTTTTCCTTGTAATAAACAGAGAATAGCTTATCAACGCCATTAAAATGACCTGATGCTATTTCAGTGTATTTTTTAACAGCTTTATTGAGACCTAATCTGCCTTCTATAAAAGTTGCTATTTGTAAGTTCAATGTTTTTATTCATTTGGAATGCTGAAAAAGGGGTGACCACAATCAACTTTTGGAACATTTCATTATCTCTCCCCACACCCCCACCTCCCTCCCAGACCCCTCATGTTTATTTTCAATAAACTGATAATGTATGTATGGTAACCCACAATGTGTAAAGGAAGAGAGAAAGAGAGAGAGAAAGAGATAAAGAACCTGCAAAAGAGGCAGGTTAGGGGCCGGAGTGATAGCCCAGCGGGTAGGGCGTTTGCCTTGCACGTGGCCAGCCCATGCCCGCTCGGGTTCAATCCCGGCATCCCATATGGTCCCCTGAGCAACGCCAGGAGTAATTCCTGAGTGCGGAGCCAGGAGTAACCCCTGAGCATCGCCGGGTGTGACCCAAAAAAAAAACGCAAAAAAAAAAAAGAGGCAGGTTAGGGGAGGGGGATGGAATCGGGAACATTGGTGGTGGGAAATGGGCACTGGTGGAGGGATGGGTGCTGGAACACTGTATGACCGAAACCCAAATATGAACATCTTTGCAATTGGATATCTACGGTGGTATAATAAAATACTTAAAAATATACTGATGACAGTATTATTATTATTATTATTATTATTATTATTATTATTATTATTATTATTATTATTATTTTGTGTTTGGAACACTCCTGTCTGTGCTCAGGGCTTTCTCCTGGCTCTGTGCTCAGGCACCATTCCTGGCAGTGCTCAGTCCAAGGTAAATGCCTTACCTGCTATACGATCACTCTGGCCCAACGCTCGATCACTTTTTAAGGAGACCATACTAGAAAGCGCTTGAGTTAGGTGGGGATAAGGGGTGATATTTGCTTGACAGGACAGGAAGATGGCAGCAGGCATGCACTTATTTAAACTTGATAACCAGAGACACTTGTAGAGGTGGCTCCAGTGATCTGGCTTGTTCACAGTCACTTAAATGATCACACTCGTCACACAGCTTCCTACTTGAGCAGTTCTCAGAGAGTGATATCTGAGGGCTGGAGAGATATGCCCTGCATGCTGGTTCTGAGTGCAGGAGCCCCATGCGTTCCATCCTCAGCCCTACACAGGCTCCTGAGCACTCGCCTCCCCACAAAAGCCAAAAACCACACCTTAAAAACCCTGAAGTGCAGCAGAGTGGTCAGTGTCAGTACAGGATTTGCCTGGAGGAAGTCCCAGGCCAAGCCTTCAAGTCTGCTGTATAAAACATGGACAACCCTGAAATTGTTCTCAACTCTAGGAAAAATCAAGAGTTCTAAGTTAGCCATGATATTTCATTGGATCCTTCTAAAACTAGGGGTTTGAAACTTCAGAGCATGACTTTGTAGTCAGAGGTTAAGTAAGACAGAGAAGGAAACAGAGTGCTAATAATTGTCGAAAGTGCTAATACCAACCTAAACTGAGCATTAAATACAGGCAAAAAGATACACATGACAATCTTTAAATGTATGTATTGCAATTCACAATGTGTAAGAGAAGAAAGAGAGAGATAGAGAAAGAGAAAGAGATAATAAACCTGCCTTAGAGACCGGCTAGGGGAGGGGGAGGGAACGGGACATTGGTAGTGGGAAATGGGCACTGGTGGAGGGATGGGTGCTGGAACACTGTATGCCTGAAACCCAAATATGAACATCTTATGAACATCTTTGTAATGGTACATCTCACGGTGGTATAATAAAAATATTAAATTAGGGACCGGAGTGATAGCCCAGCGGGTAGGGCATTTGCCTTGCACGCTGCCGGCCTGTGCCGGCCTGGGTTCAATCCCCGAATCTCATATGGTCCCCTGAGCACCGCCAGGAGTAATTTCTGAGTGTAGAGCCAGGAGTAACCCCTGAGCATCGCCGGGTGTGACCCAAAAAGCAAAAAAAAAAAAAAAAAAAAAATTAAATTAAATAGAAAGATAATGGAGTCATCTTCATTGAGTCAAATAAGGAATGCTGTCACAAGGTGAAACTGGCTAAGTGGAATGAAGTAAGTTATAGGCCAGAATAACTCATAAGAATGGTAAAAGTTTGGAGATTGGCTTTTAAGGGAAAAGGTCTATGCAGGTTTGAGCTGGATTGTTATAAGAATTTTAAAATTAAGTTTTAACGGCAAGCCTGGCAAGCTGCCCGTGTCGTGTTTGATATGCGAAATACCAGTAACAATTATATTGGGTCATTCCCATGACCTAATATAATTGTCTAAGGCTCTTTATGTTCCTGGAGAGGGCAGATGCCCTTGGGCTCTACTAGCATGAGACAGGACATATGGAGATGTTACTGGTGCCCACTCGAGCAAATAGATGATGAACGGGAAGATAGTGATCTGTAATATATTTGAGCAAAACCAGGTTTTAAGTTTCCTTTGCTAAAAAGCAAAAAATGTCAAAGACTGCTGTTTTTTTCTGACTGTAAAAAATAAAGATTTAGGATATTAAATTATTTTATGTTGGTTTTATTATTAGGTATTCAACACAGCTAGTATTATTTCAATAGAGCTGTGTATTTTTAATTCAAAGTCTTTTTTCTTTATGTAAATGGATGGTTGAGTATTGGTTATCCGTATTTTAAACTTTTCTTTGCAGAAAATCATATTTATCAAAAAAACAGAACAAAACAAAATAAAACATAAACAAATTTACTTAGTTGATTAAACGAAAAAAGAATATGGAAGAGCTAAAGTATTCCATAAAAATGATTTCTCCCCTTATGGAAAGTGAAACACATATAAATTTGGACTATTTGTCATATTAAGGGTTCACGGAAAACTTTATCACAGAAGAGAAATTTACCCTTATTAATATACTAACCTATATTTAAAAATTAAGTGTGTATCCCAAAATTATTTGGAAATCATTAAGTCGATATGTTCTGGTTAATTCTATGTATTGTAGGAAAGTTACTTGTAGTAATTTCATTATTATGTACTGAAAAACATTTCAGACTCCTGCCTAGACAGTACTGATCGCTGGAGACTGACTTCTGAGAAATAACAGTGACATGATTGCGAGTCCAGAGAAGACATTTAAGCTCAATCTAGAGTTGCAGTTGAAATGTGCACAATTATGTCTCTTTTCACTGTGTTTATGCAAAGTAGTTGCTCACATTTATTAGAAGTGAGCTTAATCTGCTCTCATCATTGATAGATTAGCAATGAAGGTGGAGAGAAAAACGTTTCAGTAACAGGCCTTGTTGTGAACATCAGATTCTGATTCTCAATCATTTTCTGAAGCTTTTTGCTTACCAACTGGAATGAATCCTAACTTTTCCTAATACATAGCTGTGACTTTCTGATCTAGTGTTCTCATTAGTTTCTTGCTGACTCACACTGATGGACAATTCACACAGTTCTCTTCTAAAGACCTGGAGGATATTAGGTTCTCTCTATGCAAGCAGGAGATGGAGAACTTGGTACCAACTGGAGATAGTGTCAAAGTAAGTATGCAATTTTTTCTGAATGCCTGAAGGCATCAAAGATTCCATAAAGTCAGGAAGACCTGTCATCTGAGGACGCAGTCACTGAGTATGGAGCCTGACATTCTTGAAGCTCTTGAATGGATTTCCACTTTATTTCCATTTTAATTATTTCTCTCTTTTTTCAAGATTTAGATGCAACTCTGTACAGGGACTACTCTATCCTCAGGGCCGAGAGACTGGCTGGGTAGTTGGACAAATCAACTTCTGATTTATGTGGCTTCTTCTTTTTAAAAAATATTTTTTATACCGCTGTGAGATAGACAATTACAAAGATGTTCATGTTTGGGTTTCAGTCATGCAGTGCTCCACCAGTGCCCATTCCCACCACCAATGTCCCCAATTCCCTCCCCTCCCCCAGCCTGCCTCTATAGCAGGCACTTTCCATCTTCTCTCTCTCTCTCTCTCACTCTCTCTCTTCCTTCTCTTACACATTGTAGCTTGCAATATACACATTTAAAGGTTATCATGTATATCCCATTGTCTACATTCAACTCTCAGGTCTAGGTTAACATTATCATTTCCAACAATTATTAGTACACTATTCCCTTCTCTGTCTTATCTAACCTCTGACTCCCACACATTTGCAGTAGATTCCACCCACTGACAAGACCTCCTGATCCATGTTTTGCCTGGCCTTGGATATTGGTGTCATGCAATTTTTTATATCCACGCAAATAACTTCAGTCATTCTATATCTGTCCTTTTCCCTATGTGACTTCTTAAGCATTTACAAAGGTGGGACTGTAAAGGAGCAAGATGTTATTATTCCAAAATAGGTCTTGGGTAAAAGATTACTTTCATGGGAGGCCCTAAGGTAGAACATAGTTTTACTTTTATAGGAATGTTTTCCCCACCAGGTTAGTTTTCCATTTCCATCCCCCATGACGACCCTGCTTAGCAGGAAAGGGGCTGGTCTGAATCAGAACCCCATTTCTTTAGCTTTGTTAGGGGAGTAGAGTGGGGTTGGGGCACATTCAACTGTGTCCTGGCTCGACATTCAGGGATCACTCCGGACAGTATTTGGAGACTGAACATCTGCAGTGCTGGGAATCAAACTGGGGACTGCAGTTTGCAAGGCAAATGCCTTTTCCCTGTACTATCTCTCCAACTCCATAGTTTGTTTTTCTGCTTGTTTGTTTTTGAACAACTGGCAATGAGTACTCAAAGTGCTAACATAAAAGGAAACTATTTCATATAAACACAGGGGCTAGCGAGATAGTACAGCAGTTAAGGCACTTGCCTTTCACGCGTCTTGCATGTCAATCTCTGGCACCCCATAGGGTTTCCCAAGCATCACAGGAGTGATAACTGAGAACAAAGCCAGAAGTAAGCTGTGAGCATTGCCATGTATGGCACAAAAGCCAGAAAAGGAAAAAAAGAAGAAAGAAATCACTTTCCTTTATGCAAGAATTCATAGAAAAGGGGACAGTAAAAGGACTAATTCAAACTTCCATAGCTTTGATGCCTTTCAGATCAACTTGCATAGATATGGGATAAAAGATCTGACTGTGGTTATTAAAATTAGGCCATAGGCAAGAACAACTGCCCCTGTGCCAAAGTCTAAAGATAAAGAGAGTGTATCCTCAATTTACCCCTTCTTCCCAATTCTTAAGCCTTTACTTTGTTTAGGTTTGTAGATAAGGTGCTGTTAGTCTCAGGAGACCAGCCCAAAATGGTAATTTATTGTCCCATCTGCTGCCCACTAGTATGTTGACCCCGCCCCCAGTCTTTCCTTACCAAACCCCTCTTGTGACATGCAGACAATATGGTCCACCATCTCCCAACCTGTCAGCATGTTGCCACCAGGGGGATGAAGAGATGGGCTGGAGAGAGAGTTCAATAGGTCGAGCACAGGTTTTGCAGGTGGGAAGCCTGGATTTGATCACTAGCACTACATGGTCCCTTGAGCACCATTGAGAGTGATCCCAGATAGGGCTAGGAGTAGCCCCTAGAAGATGAAAATAAAACAATTAAACAATAAATAAAACACTGACAGCAATTATCCATTTACTAGAGTCAATCAAATCATAGCTTGCAAAGTGCCTTATGACAGCATGACTATTCTATTGCTGAGAGTGTTACTCAGTATCTTTCCTCTTTCTCTTCCTTCCTGTGATAAGGATAAGGATTTGCCACTCTCCATCTGGAAGGGCTCCTTTCCTGGAAGCATCCACTGGCCCTGACTTGAAGCCCTGTGACATCAGGCCCTTTGGCTTTCTGGAACTGGTTTGTTGATGAGGTTGCTGTGGTGAACCACCACAAACTTGGGTGGCTTGAAAACCCAGGATTATACATACTTTCAATTCTGCTGGCAGGAGTCTAGGGTCAGCTATGAGCAGGCTCTATCTGAAAGTTCAGGGAGGAAACTTGCTTGGCTGTGGTCAGCTGATGGTGTTTCTTCATGGCAGTGTGGCATTTCTTTTTTATTTCAGGAGTTTAGGGGCCACAACTCATGGTGCTCAGGGCTTACTTTAGGTTGTGTCCTCAGGGATCACTCCTGGTAGGACTTGGGGGATCATATGAGACGTTGGGGATGGAACCAGGTTCAACTGCATGCAAAGCAAGCATCTAACCTGCTGTACTATCTTTCCAGATCCTGTTAGTGTTTCTTGGCTGTGCTTGTGACGCTCCAGTCTTTCCTGATGACTGACATGGCTTCTCTATCTTTTCTCTTCTTACAAGCATGCCAATCATTGCACTTACAATCCACCCAACCCCAGGGAATTCTAATTCACCCCTGTCTTCACTTGATTACAGCTGAAATAACCCTGTTCCTAAATTAGCTCACATTCTGGAGAGACGCAAATTTGGGGGATGATACGCTCAGGAGGAACCCCTACACCATGACGACAGCCATTTTTAACATTCGGATTCCACTCCGTTAGAGCTCCACCCAAGAGAAGCCAATCTCAAACCCAGCTCATCAGACCCCCACCCTAGAGAGAAGTTTATTTCACAGACACAGATGGAACTGCTATTGGCTCTCCCAGTTTCCACATGGCCACGGTACATCAGTAAATGCAAAAACTTTGAGCGCCCACACGGCAGAGCCTGTCAAGCTACCTGTGTAGTATTTGATATGCCAAAACCAGTAATAATAATAGACCTCATTCCCATGACCTGAAGGAATAGTTTGAGGCTTTTCATGTTCTTGGAGGGAGCAGAGGCCCTTGGGCTATACTAGCACAGGAACAGGACAAATGGAGATGTTACTGGTACCTATTCGAACAAATAGATGAAAACGGGAAGAAAAGTGATGCAAGTGATACTGCTCAAGTCAACTAAGTTCATCACAGCTTGTTCTCCAGCATTGGGAAAAACTGGTTGTTCTATTCTCATCTGAACCTATCCTCTGAAGGCCCTTCTACAGCTGGCTTTTTTTCTTTTTGGATCACACTCAGTGATGCTTAGGTGTTACTCTTGGCTCTGCACTCAGAAATTCCCCCTGGAGGTGCTCAGGGAACGATATGGAATACCAGTGATCAAACCTGGGTCAGCCATGTGCAAAGCAAATGCCCTATCTGCTGTGTTATTGATCCAGCCCCCACAACAGCCAGTTGATGGGAGGGTGATGTCTTGACAAACCAGAACGCCAAACCATTTTGAAATCTCAAAACTGTGACTGCATACTCATCTCGACAAAAGTCCTCTGCAGTTACTTTTTGTATTTATTTCTCTTTTCAAAGAGCAGTGTCTGGGGATATCCTTGAAATAAATAACACAAAATAGTGCTCTCAAATTTGATAAAATAAAAAGAGGCCACTGGGTGAGAGACAATCTCTGAGATGTGACGGCCGGCAATTTATAATACTATAGAAGAATGAAGCAAAACTTACATGATCTAGAATATCACTATTTGGGGGAAATCACTATTATTTAAGAGCAATATACCCTCTGTTTTATTTCCAAATACAATTCTTTTATTTCTTTTTAAAAAAATTTATTATACCAGAGTGAGACATACAAATACAAAGGTGTTCATAATTGGTTCTTGGTAATACAGTATTCTAGCACCCATCCCTCCAACAGTGCCCCATTTCCACCACCAATGTACCCCACCCCTCCTGCCCACCCCCAGGATGCCTCAATAGAGGTGCCCCCCATTTCCTCTTTCTCTCTGTCTCTCTCTCTGTCTCTGCATCTCTCTCCCTCTATTTTACACATTGTGGCTAGCCCTGCAAATATTTAGAGTTTATCACTTAAGTCTCTTTGTGTATATTCAATGGTGAGTTTTAATCTGCCATTACCATTTCCCACGCTTAGTAAAACACTAGTATCTATTTATATCCTATTAATGAATGCAGTCATTCTATATCTGTCCTTTTGCTTCTGACTAATTTCACTCAGCATGATAGTCTCCATGTCCATTCATTTGCAGGTAAATTTCATAATTTCATCTTTTATGATAGCTGCATAATTTTCCATAGTGTAGATGTACCACAGTTTCTTTAGCCAGTCCTCTGTTTTTGGGCATTTAGGTTGTTTCCAGATTCTAGCTATTGTGAATAGCGTAGAGATGAATAAAGAAGTACAGATAGTGTTTCTGCTATGTGTTTTTTGGTCTTTTGGGTATATTCCCAGGAGTGCTATTGCTGGATCAAATGGGAGCTCAATATCTAGTTTTCGGAGGAATGCCCATATTGTTTTCCAAAAGGGCTGGACTAGTCGGCACTCCCACGAACAGTGGATGAGAGTCCCTTTTTTTCCCCCACATCCACGCCAGCTCCAGTTGTTCTTGCTGTTTTGGATGTGTGCCAGTCTCTGTGGTGTGAGATGGTTCCTCATTGTTGTTTTGATTTGCATCTCCCTGATGATTAAAGATGAAGAGCACTTTTTCATATGCCTTTTGACCATTCGAATTTCTTCTTTTTGGAAGCTTCTGTTCATTTCTTCTCCCAATTTTTTGATGGGGTTAGCTGTTTTTTTTTTTCTTGTGAAGTGCTACCCGTGCCTGATATATCCTGGATATTAACCCCTTGCCAGATGGGTATTGGGTGAATATCCTTTTCCACTCTGTGGATTGTCTTTGTATCTTGGTCACCGTTTCTTTTGAGGTGCAGAAGCTTTTCAATTTTATATAATCCCATTTGTTTATCTTTGCTTCCATTTGCTTGGTCAGTGGTGTGTTGTCTTTAAAGATACTTTTCGTTTCGATGTCGTAGAGCGTTTCTCCTATGTTTTCTTCGATGTACCTTATAGATTCATGTCTGATGTTGAGATCTATAATCCATTTTGATCTGACTTTTGTACATGGCATTAGAAGGAGGTCTAAGTTCAATTTTTTACATGTAGCTGCCCAGTTTTCTCAGCACCATTTGTTGAAGAGGCTTTCTTTGCTACACTTAATATTTTTGCTCCTTTATCGAAGATTAAGTGGTTGCATATTTAAGAGTGTGTTTCAGGATATTCAGTTCTATTCCATAGGTCTACGGTCTGTCTCTATACCAATACCACACTGTCTTAATGACAACTGCTCTGTAGTAGAGCTTGAGGTTGGGGAAAGTGATATCTCCCATCTTCTTATTCCCAAAGATTGCTTTAGCTATTCGGGGGGTTTATTATTCCATACAAATTTCAGGAGTGTTTGTCCAATTTATTTGAAGAACATCATGGGTATCTTTATAGGGACCGCATTGAATCTGTATAAAGCTCTAGGGAGTATTACCATTTTGATAATGTTAATCCTTCCAATCCATGAGGAGGGGAATGTGTCTCCGTTTCCTCAAGTCCTCTTTTATTTCCTGAAGTAACGTTTTGTAGTTTTCTTTGTAGAGATCCTTTACATTCTTTGTTAAACTGATTTCTAGGTATTTGATTTTCTGTGGTGCAATTGTGAATGGGATAGTTACTTTGATGTCCCTTTCTTCTCTTTCGCTGTTTGCATATAGGAAGGCCATTGACTTTTGGGTATTGATTTTGTACCCTGCCACTCTACTATAGGAATGTATTATTTCTAGGAGCCTCTTGGTAGAGAGTTTTGGGTTTTCCAGGTATAATATCCAGGTATAATATCACGTCATCTGCAAATAGTGACAACTTGGCTTCTTCCCTTTCTATCCGGATACCCTTAATGTATTTTTCTTCCCTGATTGATATGGCAAGTACTTCCAGTACTGTATTGAATAGAAGTGGTGAGACTGGGCAGCCTTGTCTTGTCCCTGATCTTAAGGTTTTTCCTAAACCTTTTCCTAAACCAGATTTCCTGGGAAAACTGGGCAGCTACATGTAAAATCTTTCAGTTTTCCCCCCATTGAGAATGATGCTCGCTGTGGGCTTGTAGTAGATGGCCTGGATTATCTTGAGGAAGGTTCCTTCAATCCCCATTTTATGGAGAGTTTTTATCATGAATGGATGTTGAATCTTGTCAAATGCCTTCTCTGCATCTATTGATATGATCATATGGCTTTTATTTTTCTTTTTTGTGGATATGATGTATTGTGTTGATTGACTTGCGGATGTTGAACCATCCTTGCATTTCCGGGATGAATCCCACTTGGTCATGGTGTATAATCTTTTTGATGACTCTTTGGATTCTATTTGCTAATATTTTGTTGAAGATCTTAGCATCTGTGTTCAATAGGGAAATTGGTCTGTAGTTTTCCTTTTTTTGTGACATCTCTGTCTGCTTTGGGTATCAGGGTGATATGTGCCTTGTAAAAGCTATTTGGGAGTGTTTCTGTTTCTTCAATTTGCCGGAAGAGCTTGAAAAGAATTGGGAGTAGGTCCTTTTTTAAAGGTTTGGTAGAATTCACTGGTAAATCCATCTGGACCTGGGCTTTTGTGTTTGGGGAGACTTTTGATTACTGATTCCATCTCCTCGATGGAGATAGGTTTGTTGAGGTATTCCAAATCTTCTTGTTGCAGACTTGGGAGGCTATAGGAATTCAGGAATTTGTCCATTTCTTCTAGGTTCTCTTGTTTCGTGGCATACAGGCTCTCATACATAGTAATCTCTGAAGATCTTTTGAATTTCTGTGGTTTCTGTTGTGATGTCCCCGTTTTCATTTCTGATTCTATTTATTTAGGTTCTCTCTTTTCCTTTTCTTACAAGTCTTGCAAGTGGTTTGTCAATCTTGTTTTTTTTTTTTCAAAGAACCAGCTTTTGGTTTGGTTGATCTTCTGGATTGTTTTATGACATCCCATCTCATTGATTTCTGCTCTAAGTTTTATTATTTCTTTCTTTCTGCTTGGGTTGGGCTCCTTTTTGTTGATCACTCTCTAAGATCTTAAGTTGTGAAGTCAGACTGTTTGTGATGGCCTTTTCTTCTTTTCTGATGAATGCTTGAAGAGCTATGAACTTGCCTCTTAACACTGCTTTTGCTGTATCCCACAAGTTCTGGTAATTCGTGTCTTCAGTCAAGCAATTAAAAACACAAAAAGGGGCTGGAGCGAAAGCCCAGAGGGTAAGGCGTTTGCCTCGCCCGCGTGGCCGGCCATGCTGGCCCAGTTTTGGTCCCCGGCATCCCATATGGTCCCCTGAGCACCGCCAGGAGTAACTCCTGAGTGCAGAGCCACAGGTAACCCCTGAGCATTGCCGGGTATGACCCAAAAAGCAAATAAATATGTAGATAGATAGATGGATGGATGGATAGATGAATGGATGGATGGATGGATGGATGAATGGATGGATGGATGGATGGATGGATGGATGGATGGATGGATGGATGGATGGATGGATGGATGGGTGGGTGGGTGGGTGGGTGGGTGGGTGGGTGGGTGGGTGGGTGGATGGATGGTTGGATGGATGGATGGATGGGCGGGTGGGTGGATAGATAGAGAGAAACAAGCATTAGAAACAAAGACAGACAGTAGTGTGCATTTTAGTGTTTGTTTTCAACAGCATCTCTGCTTATCTCCCTCTCACCTCCTGAGAAAATATATATATATATATAAGTTGGCTCTGTGCTTTGCCATCTCCTGTGGCTTCAATCTAACAAAGAAACAAGAGGAAAATCAAGTTTATGAGAGAACCTAGAAATCCCAGCATGGTTTGTCTCCATGCCTCAACTTCCCTCTATGACAACAGCTTCCATGACTGTCTTCTCCCTGTATTTGTTCCTGAGCACAATTTCCTCACTGTAAATCCAACATAACGGTACGTTGTTCTACAGGTCTTTGCATTTGCATTTCCTGTCCAGAATATTTCTCCAGACTATATGAAAGCTCCTTCCTCTTTTTCTGCAAGGCTTCCCTCAAAGGGTCCCTTCTCACTGGGTCTTCCCTGCCCCTCACATCTCTCCTCTTTGCCACCTGCCAGGAGGTGTTATCTCACCTTTCTAATCCTTATCACCAACATACAAGAAAGCTGCCTACCTGTGGTTTGTTAGGGTTATGAATATCTCTACAACAACCAGAACAGTTTCTGGAAATTAGTAGCTATACAGTAATTGCCAATTAAATGGATGGATTTATTTATTTTTTAAAGTATTTTATTATACCACTGTGAGATATACAATTAAAAAGATATACAATTAAAAGTTCACATTTGGGTTTTGGTCATACAGTGTTCCAGCACCCATCCCTCCACCAGTGCCCATCCCCCACCACCAATGTCCCCGGTTCCCTCCTCTCTCCCCCAGCCCGCCTCCATGGCAGGTTCTTTATTTCTTTCCCTTTCTCTCTCTTTCTCTATTCCTTCCCTTCCAGACTATGGATTACGGCACTACATTAAAGGGTTGTCATGTGTATCTTTTTGCCTGTATTTAATGCTCAGTTTTAGGTTGGTATTAGTACCCTCGACAATTGTCAGCACACTGTTCCATTCTCTGTCTTACCTAGCCTCTGACTCCCACACGCCTGTGATAATTTCCACCTTTGACAAGACCTCCTGATACAAGGTCATGTTTCACTTCACCTTGGATATTGGTATCATAATATGCACAATATATTTATGTCATGCAAATAAGTGCAGTCATTCTGTATCCGTCTCTCTCCTTCTGGCTAATTTCACTCAACATAATCTTCTCCATGTCCATCCATTTATAGGCAAAATTTATAACTTCATTTTTCCTAACAGCTGCATAGTATTCCATTGTGTAGATGTACCAAAGCTTCTGTATCCAGTCATCAATTCTCAGACACTCTGGTTGTTTCCAGATTCTGGCTATTGTGAATAATGCTGTTATGAACATAAAAGTAGGGATGGTGTTTCCGCTGCGTATTTTTGGCTAACCAGATTATATTTCCAGGAGTGGTATGGCTGGGTCAAATGGGAGTTCAATTTCTAGTATTTGGAGGAATATCCATATTGTTTTCCAGAAAGACTGTACCAGATGGCATTCCCACCAACAACGGATGAGTGTCCCCTTTTCTCCACATCCACGCCAGCACTTGTTGTTCTGCTCTTTTGAATATGTGCCAGTCTCTGTGGTGTAAAGTGATATCTCATTGTTGTTTTGATTTGCATCTCTCTGATGGTTAGTGATGCTGAGCATTTTTTCATATGTTTTTTGGCCATTCGAATTTATTCCTTGTTGAAGTTTCCATTCATTTCTTCTCCCCATTTTTTGATGAGGTTGTTTGTTTTCTTCTTGTAAAGTTCTACCAGTGCCTGATATATCCTGGATATTAACCCCTTATCAGATGGGTATTGGGTGAATATTCTTTCCCATTCTGTGGACTGCCTTTGTATCCCTCGTCACTGTTTCTTTTGATGTGCAGAAGCTTTTTAGTTTCATGTAGTCCCATATGTTTATCTTTTCTTCTAGTTGCTTTGTTAGTGATGTTTCACCTTTGAAGATGCCTTTAGCTTCAATGTCGTGGAGGGTTTTTACTATATTTTCTTCAATGTACTTTATGGATTCAAGTCTGATATTGAGATCTTTAATCCATTTGATCTGATTTTTGTGCATGGTGTTAGACACAGGTCCAAATTCTTTTTTTTACATGTCGCTGCCCAGTTTTCCCAACACCACTCGTTGAAGGGGCTTTCCTTGCTCCATTTCGGACTCTTTGCACCTTTATCAAAGATTAAATGATCATGTGTTTGAGGTTGGGTGTCAGGATACTCAATTCTATTCCATAGGTCCACAGGTCTGTTTTTTATTCCAATACCAGGCCGTTTTAATTTCTACTGCCTTGTAGTACAGTTTGAAGTTGGGAAAGGTGATGCCTCCCATCTTCTTTTTCCCGAGGATTGCTTTAGCTATCCTTGGGGATTTATTGTTCCATACAAATTTCAGGAGCATTTGGTCAATTTCTTTGAAGAATGTCATGGGTATCCTTATAGGGACTGCATTGAATCTGTACAGATCTGTAGGAGTATTACCATTTTTACAATGTTGATTCTTCCCATCCATGAGCAGGGAATATGTTTCCATTTCCTTGTGTCATCTTTTATCTTTTGGAGCAGTGTCTTGTAGTTTTCTTTGTACAGGTCCTTTACACACTTGGTTAAGTTGATTCCTAGGTATTTGATTTTCTGTGGCACAATTGTGACTGGAATCGTTTCCTTAATATCCCTTTCTTCTCTTTCGTTATTTGTATATAGGAAAGCCACCGACTTTTGAGTGTTGATTTTGTATCCTGCCACTCTACTATATGTGTCTATTGTTTCTAGGAGTTTTATGGTAGAGAGTTTAGGGTTCTCTAGGTATAATATCATGTCATCTGCAAATAATGATAGCTTGACTTCTTCCTTGCCTATCTGGATGCCCTTGATGTCCTTTTCTTCTCTGATTGCTATGGCAAGTACTTCCAGTACTATATTGAATAAAAGAGGTGAGAGTGGGCAACCTTGTCTTTTCCTTTGATCTCAGGGGGAAGGCTTTCAATTTTTCCCCATTTAGAATGATGCTCGCTGTGGGCTTTTGGTAGATGGCTGCAACTATCTTGAGAAAAGTCCCTTGAATTCCCATTTTCTGGAGGGTTTTAATCATGAACGGATGCTGGATCTTGTCAAATGCTTTCTCTGCGTCTATTGATAGGATCCATATGGTTTATATTTTTCTCTTATTGATATGATGTAATATGTTGATTGACTTGCGAATGTTGAACCATCCTTGCATTCCCGGGATGAATCCTACTTGGTCATGATGTATAATCTTCTTGATGAGTCTTTGGATTCTGTTTGCTAGTATTTTGTTGAAGATCTTATCATCCGTGTTTATCAGGGATATTGGTCTGTAGTTTTCTTTCTTTGTGTTGTCTCTCCCTGTTTTGGGTATCAGGGTGATATGTGCCTCGTAGAAGCTGTTTGGGAGTATTTCTGTTTTTTTCTATTTTCTGGAAGAGCTTGAAAAGGACTGGCAGTAGGTCCTCCTTAAAGGTTTGGTAGAGTTCACTAGTGAATCTGTCTGGACCTGGGCTTTTGTGTTTGGGCAGACTTTTAATTACTGTTTCAATAGGATGGATTTATTTTTATGGCTCTCTTATTTCTGGGTCACTTCTGGAGGGCTTGAGGTACCAGTGATAGAAGTCAGGTGGGTCCCGTTCAAGGCAAATGACCTACCCACTGTACTATCACTCTGGCCCCCATGGATGGATGATTTTGCTTTTGTTTTATTGCTAGTTCATATATTTGAACCTTCTGTAGTTCACATACTGTGTATTTTCCTAATATGAAAAAAAAACAATTATAAACGGATGGACACAAAGAGAATCATGCTGAGTGAAATTAGCCAGTGGGAAAAGCACAGATATAGAATGACTGCATTTATTTGTAGGATATAAAAATTAGCATGATAATATCCAAGGCCAGACAAAACAGGAATCAGGAGATCTTGTCAGTGGTTAGAACCTACTGCAAATGTGTGGGAGTAAGAGGTTAGGCAATACAGAGAAAGGAACAGTGTACTAATAATTACTGTCAATGATAATACCAGCATAGAACTGAGCACTGAAAGTAGGCAAAAGGATATACATGATAACCTCTAACTGTATGTATTGCAAGCCACACTGTGTAAAGGAAGGAAGAAAGAGGAGAGAGAGTGAGAGAAGAGAGAGAGAGAGAGTGAAAATTGCCTGCCATAGAAGCAGGCTGGGGAAGGGTGGAAATCATGGGACATTGGTGGAGGGAAATGGGCACTGGCGGAGAGATGGGTGCTAGGACCCTGTATGACTGAAACTCAAATATGAACCCTTTTGTGACTGTATATATCATGGGGGTATAATAAACAATTTTTTAAAAAGAAAAAAGCCAATTAAAAATTGAGTAGCAAAAAAAAAAAAATAAAAAAATTGAGTAGCATTTGAAATGCAGATCTCAACTAGATACCATTTCTGTTTTGAACTAAAGAGACGCAAGTGTGGTGTAGAGCAGCCTAGGAGGAGACAGTGAGATGGAGAAAGCGGGAGACAGGCAGAGTCTGCTATTTCAAGCCATTTCCTAGGAAGAAGCCAAGTCCTTTGCTAAATCGAGGGGCTGGAATTTAACACTACTTTATCAAGAAAGCCAACTTTCTCATTGAAACCCAGGGCCAAAATCTTTCAGCACCAGCTGCTCCAATTTCTAATAACTTCTGACATATTTTCATTGTTCAGATTTCTATTAACACCAAACACATGTCTTCTTTGGCATGAGGAACAGATTCAGTTCAAAAATAGCCAAGATGGGAAACTTTTGTGCAACATGGCCAAGCTGCAGGAGCAAAGCAGGCCTCAGCCCAGCAATGATCACGCAGACCTCTCCCAAATTCAGACACAAGAAGTTTGTTTGCTGAAATGGTGGCTCAGTTCAGATTTCTGGAGATCGTATTTAACTATCAGCCCTAACCCACATGGCTTATTCTGTGTTAACCGCTTCTTAGTAACATCATCCAGAGATCCGAAGTGCTCAGGAAATTGCTTGACACTGACCCAGAGACAAAGATTGTTTTGGAGAAGGAGCTGTGGATGTCCCTGGGTCTGCCTTTGCTTTTCTCACATATTCTCTCTCGTCTTTCCGTTTTCAACTATGCTCAACTTATTGCTTAATTACAATTTAGTAAAACCAACCCAGTACCCTTTCACGTATTCCAAAGTTCATGGAACAACTCTTGGACATCTCACATCCAAATGCCCAAATAGGGACGCAGCACATGGGTGGACACCCCCTTCTGTCTCTCCATCATCAGCACCGTCCTTCTGTTTCCCTGCAGCACCCTGCAGTCATCCTTAACTATCTTCTTACTCCATGCTTCCAGCCAATCATTTTTCCAATCAATTTTCCACTTTTCCAACCAATTATTCTCCTCAATCTTAAACATCAGGTGGAGAGGCAGCTCAATGGGCTGAGCCCATGCTTTGCATGCAGGAGATCTGGGTTTGATCCCCTGGCCTGGTATGGTCCCCTGAGCACCTCCAAGAGGGGAGCCCTGACTGTGGAGCTGTGTGCAGCGGCTGAACATCTTTTTGGTGTGACCCCAAAACCAAGAGGAAAAGAGAAACACCAGTCCATTCCTTTCTCTGTCCATCCGGGTTTGCATTTAGGATGCCCTTTTCAACTGGGCCACAGTAATCCCTTGCCCACAGGTGTTTCTGCTCATGCCATCACACAACATTTCTACACAGCTGCAGAGTTATGGTATGAAGGAAACTATCCCTCCAAACGCCCCACTATGATCACCAAGGGTATATGGAGGCTCAGAGGATCACGAAACTATTATTGTGTCGGAGTTTGGGGCCTCACCTGGCATTGCTCAGAATCCATTCCCAGCTACGCTTGGGAGAATAGACCACACAGCTCCAAGAATCAAATTTGGGGCTCCCCCATGCAAAATAAGCATTAAACCCTTTGAGTCATCTCTCTGCTCCCTGAAATTGTTGTTGTTGTTTTGTTTTGGCAAGGGATGGGAATCATAATCCACACTGAAAATTAAAAGGAACAGAAATAGTGCACGTTGTTTATAATAGAGGTGAGTTGTTTCATGCATGTGTGTGTGTGTCCTAAGTTATGGTTTTGAGTTCTTGCTGTGAAGACACATCTGGAAACCAGTAGACAGGCCTTTATGATCTGACCCAGGTTCAGTTCTCTAGGCCTCTCTTTACCTTCTCCTCTGGGCAATAGCCTCTAGTTACAGGTACCTGCCTTGGGAGCTGAGCTATGGGCTGCTACCTCCCACCCTCCCACATGTGGTGACTTTCCCTAGTCTGCTGCTGGCCCCACCTGACACGACCTGGCCTGTCCCCGCCTCACATGGCTAGTAGTTGCTCTTCAGATCTCAGATTAAAAGCTGCTCCCTCAAGGAAGCCTCCTTGGCCCTGGCGCAGATACTGGCTGCCTGCTGCGGGACCCACGGAGTCAGGTCCTGCCCCATCACAGCTCACAGCAATGGAGAACAAGGCTGTCTGCTGTCAGCTTCCCACTGTTGGCCACATTAGGACAGAAACTGTATTTTTCACTTTCGCGTTTCAGATCTATCTGTCTAACACAGATTCACTGTATCACTGTCTTCCCATTGTTCATTGATTTGCCTCGAGTAGGCACTAGTAACATCTCCATGAGTCCTGTCACAAGCAAGTGTAACCCCAAGGGCATCTGCTTGCTCCAGGGACAGGAAGAGCCCCAAACCATTCTTTAGGTCATGGAACTGAGGTCCATAATTGTTACTAGTTTTTGGCATAACAAGTAAATAAATCACGGGTAGCTTGCCAGGCTTTGCCGTGTAGGTGGTATAGTCTCAGTAAAAGGCTCTCATCTTGAGCATTTACAAATGATTATATCATGATTATGCCAGGGACTAGTCCCTTTCTCTGAGATTATCTCTTATGTTAAAACACTGGAGAGAGCTGATATAAAGAAATACATCTTAATGGATGTATATTCATGGGGAGAAACACATCATAATTTCATGAGTTTCATGCAATCTAGATGGTACCCACAAGGTCCGTCTGTTTTATGTTCTGTATCAAGGTGATTGAGTGTCTTGTCCTCTGTTTACTGGAAGGGTCATGCTCGCCTGCTTGAGGGCAAAATAGCATGATCCTTTTATTTTTTTTTGGGGGTCACACCCAGCGATGCTCAGGGGTTACTCATAGCTCTTAGCTCAGGAGTTACTCCTGGTGGAACTCAGGGCATAATATGGGATGCCAGGGACTGAACATGGGTAGGCTGTGTGCTAGGTAAACGCCCTATCACTGTGCTATCTTTCCGCCCCCTTCTTTTAATCTTAAAATCTTAAAGAGTAGTCTCAGGGTGGTGGTCTCCTGGTCTAACTGTCCCACACTGGGACCAGAGGGTATTAAGAGGGATTGTGCCTGGGGCCAGAGTGATAGCACAGCAGGTAAGGTGTTTGCCTTGCAAGCAGTCGGGTTTGATCCCCCAGCTCTGAAGCAGGGTTTGATCCCAGGCATCCCAAATGGTCCCCCTAGGGGCACTGCTAGGAGTAATTCCTGAGCACAGATTAAGAACTCAGTTTTCATTTTCTTTTTTCTGGGGGATGGGGGGGCACACACACCTGCCTATGCTTAGGGCTTACTTCTGGCTCTGCGCTCAAGGATCACTCTTGGTGGGTTTGGGAGACCGTCAGGGTACCAGGGCTGGAACCTGGATTGGCCATATGCAAGACAAGTGCCCTACCTGCAGGACTGCTGCTATAGGCCTGAACTCAAGTTTTCTTGAGTGAACATACAAATGAGCCCATTCATAAATCCAAGGGTTGCTTGAGGGCTCTGATGTACAAGACCTTGTGGGCATACGGAAACAAGCAAGGCTGCACCATTGCCTTGGGCTCCGAGACTACAGACTCCTTCACCCTTCAGCTCCCAAGACTGCTGAAGAGGCCAGCTCATGAGAAAAGCAACCTACAGGGGAGGTGCTAGAGGATGATGTTAGTCCTGTAGGCCTACAGTAAAAGCCAATTAAAACCTCATCCAGGGGCCAGAGCTACAGTGAGTAGGGCATTTGCCTTGCAAGTGGCTGACCTGGGTTCGATCCCGGCATTCCATATGGTCGCTGGACCACCATCAGGAGTAATTACTGAGTGCAGAGTCATTGCACTGAGCATTGCCGGGTGTGACCCAAAAAGCAAAATAAATAAATGAATAAATGAATAAATAAATAAATAAATAAATAAATAAAACCTCTTCCAGCTGGATTCACTGTGTCACTTCCACTACGAAAATTGGGCATATGAAATTGTTTTTTATCTTGGAAGTCACATCCAACTGTACTGAGGACTTTTTCCCAACTCCCAGAGGTGCTTGCAGGGACCACGGAGTGCTGGGGGACCAAACCGGGCCTTCTGCATGACAAGTCTACTCTCTAGTCCTTTAAACTAGCTTCCTGGCATTCATGTGAAATTTTTATGTGAAAATTATATTTCTATTTCAAATGAAACCCATGGTTTACTAGGAATTTTAATATCTACAGCAACGATAAGATGTCACTTGTGAGGCCTGAGCCAAGCTGAAGGGCTGTGCCAGGTTCCGAGCGCGCCTCCCTGAGGAAAAGAACACTTCATAAGATCCGTGACTGACACTGCGGGAGCTTGTGCTCTCACCCCCCCCACCCATGTACCGTCTCTGAAGTTACTGAGCTCAAGGGGAAGGCACAAGGCTGGGTAACACGGAGCTGAGGGAAGGGAACTGAAGGAATCTTTGCCCAGCCCAGGAGTAAGAGAAAGGAGGAAGAGGAGGAGCCGGTGCTGTAAAGATGAGCTCAAGCTTCTGCCCCTGTGGATGGAGAAGGAAGTTCTGGTCTCAGCAGGTCCGCTCCTGCCCCTTGGGCCTCCCTGGCTGTGACGTATTATCATCTCAGGTCTCATCTACTTATTGGAAAGGGACATGGAGAGTTCTGGAAGGATGAAGACCACAAAGCTTTCTTTGGTGCTCTCAGTGGCAGACTCTAAACACAGGCGAGCACAGCCTGGGGCAGCGGCCCTGCCCTGGTGAGGAGGAAAGTGAGTGGATTCTCTAACACAACCCTCAGGAGTCTTCCCAGGGTGGGGTTCTGGGAGGCAAGGAACAGGCTCGGGCAGCCGTGGAAATATTCAGGGTACTGAAATGGTCTGAGCAACTGGCTGGAATGATGGGCTATAAGGTGGCTGGGTATTGGGGGCCCTAGAAATGGTGGGTCTGGATGCTGCACTGTTTTCCCGTGCTTCATTTCCTTTTCCTTTCCCGTGAAAGTTGCTGGGAGCAGCAAATAGCCTGCCTGGTGGGGATGAGGCCTGGGGCAACCAAGAGAGGTTCTACTTCCTGATAGAGAATGAGGATGAGGGCCGGGCCAGCTGGCCCCAGAGAAATCAAATCCCCATCGTCTCTCTGAATGCTAATGCGACATCATGAGGAAGGCTTTGCCCCCTCCCCTACAGCATGTACTCTAAAACATGCACACAGCAAGCATTAAGCTCAAAAGAATGCAGCCTTGATGACTCATGGCAAGTCTAAAGCTCAGGCTTTGGGGCTGGTTCTAGGAAAAGTTTTTGAAATAAAGGAAAACGAGGAATCTTCTGGTCCCTCCATTCTGTGATCAGGAGTGGGGAGTACTGAGTACTCCACCAGCAGTGGGGAGGAGCTGGGTGGATGGTTCTCTTCGGGGATGACAGAGCTCACAGCGAACTGATTATCAGCATGGATGGGCCACAGCACCCAGGTTCTAGCTGAGCATCATTCGGGATGTATTGGAGAAGATATTTTTGGATGAGTTTGACGTTGTAATAGGCTCTGAGTAAAGCAGATGCCACTCCAGAATGGGGACTGAGCTCAGGCCACTTCATGGAAAGGCCTTCAAGCAACCAGGCTGAACTTCCCAGGAAGAGGCACTCTGCACCCAGTCTGCCTTCAGACATGAGACACAGTACCAGTCTGTGCCAGGAGCTCTGGGCGGCCTCCAACTGGTCAGTCCACAATCACATAAGCCCACTGCTTAATATAGCACTCTGTATTATTATTGATTTATAGTACAATTATGGTAACATTGACTCTTGTCATACCAAATATTCATTATGAATGTCGTATTGGTTCTTATCTATATATTATTGCTTCTCTGGGGAACCCTGATTCAAACAGGGATGATAGCATCCCCAATAGCATCACTCCCAGGTATGATGAAAGTATTCGAGCCAAGAAAAGGGTGGTTGTGTGTGTGCGTGTGTGTGTGTGTGTGTGTGTGTTGGGGTGTGGGGGCAGTGTTGCTCTCCAATCACTGCAGGGCACTCAGGGTATTTGCTTGATGGGTGTGACCAACGTCTGAGTAGTAAGACACAAAAGTTTCTTGTGCCCTCCTCAAGCTAGAAGACGACAAGCTGGTCAACCATCTGCCATTTCATTTGTGGACTAATCCTGACTGCAAGGCACTTTATGTGCACAGGGGATTCAACAGAGCAAGCAACGCAGCAGCAGCTTGTTTAGAGCGTTCAGTCTAGGAAGAAGCACTAAACAGATCAAGATAAGAAGCAGTCATGATGAGAGATGAAGGGAGGCTAGAGCTCAACAGCCCATTTATCTCCTGTTGCTTGGTGGAGCATCTTCTTGGTGCTCAAACACGATTTTCTTTTTCTGAAATAACAATCTACTTATTTTTAACCATTTTTTGTTGAGGGACTTTCAATACTGTTAATCATACTCTTCATGCATACATCAGTCCAACACCAGCCCCATCACCAGAGACCCCTTTGGCCCCTCCAGTGTTCCAAGAGCCCTGCTAAGCACAACCACCCCTATGTACACTCAATTCTGTAGACAAAATCTCCCAAAATTCTAGTTCTAATGACTTTGGTCATTTGTTGTTCCTTCAGTAAATTATTCTTTTTTCTAATTCCACATATGGGAGAGTTTTTCAAATACTTTTTTGAGTTTTTATGAGCTTTTCATCCATTTTGGTATCATATCTGTTAGGTGTTTTGGCAGGTTTTTGAGAGTTTTTAACTTTTATATCATTAACTTAATGATATTGTTTTTACTTTGCTTACAGTGTGGGGACTTGAACTCAGGGTGTCACACCCAAGGGTGAACTTTTTTGTTTTGTTTTGTTTTGACTCCATTCATCTGCTCACTTCTCCTTTCCCCTGGTCAGCACTGATTCTCCTTGTGGGGGCATATGCCGATAAGAAATGTTCCAACCCCAGGACAGGAGCATGTGCCAGTCATCACCAAATTCTTCTCTACACCACATGGAGTTTGGACTCCTAATGTCAGCAATACTCACTCATTCAGAGATTTGTTTAGTAAGAGGCTCACGTGGCAGTGCTCTATGGCCACATCCAGGGACTGAACCCAAAGCCTGGCACATCCTTGGCACATGCTCTTACACCAAGCCATATTCCTGACCCTCACCAGAGGTTTGAAAAAGCTTCATTTAGGTTTCTGAGCATTTAAGTTACCCACTTAGGTATTCGTCCAGTGTTTGTGGTGCTAGAAACACCTTCTGCCCTGCTCAGAATTCTGCACTGAACAAGCTTATTATTGACTTTTCTGCATCTGCAGTGTGAGCAGGCAGAAAGGAAGAAAAAAGTCAAACAAATGGATCTGAATGTGGCAGGAGGATTGTATGCAGAGCTTCAAGGAAAGAGAAAACAGGAGCTTTGCTGTGGTGCAAAGGGGGGAGTGCTCACACTTTGTTTGGGACCACCAGGGGTCTGTGTACAAGCAAAACTGAACTCCGTATTGGGCAGTGGAGGGGACGGGCGTCTGGATCTCAGCACAGTGCTAAGCTCCCAGTTGAGCTGCAGCCTCCCTTGGGCTCCGAGGAGTGAGCAGGGACAGACAGCCTGTGCTCTGAGGACAGCCTGTGCTCTGCAGACCTGAGCTCACAGTCGGTGCTTCCTTAACAAAGCAGACTCGATGTGAGCATCTTTCTTCACTCGAACATGTAAGTGTATGGATGGTGAGTATGATCTTTGCTATTTTGTGTTGTCCTACGAGATAGTCTGTCAGGGTTAGCTGTAAGAGGAGACAAAGGAGAGATGTAGGAACCCCAAGTCTATTTACACATAAGGCCTGAGAGATGGCACACAGGAGGCAGGTCCCGTTGGAGCAAGCGCCAGGGTGGTTAGAAAGTGGGAGACAGAGCCAGGGAGAAAAGTTGGGTTGGTAGATTTGGGGATTCTCAAGGGAAAACCAGGATAAAAAAAACAGGATCTGTGGAATCCATAAGGTCTATCTCTACTAGCCTGTCCGTGGAAAGATTATGGTAATGAATGTTGCCAGAGGTGGAAGTTTGGTCCAGGGGAAAATATCTGGCTTAGACCAGCGTGGTTTGCTTATCAAGCTTAGGTTCTTGGCTGTCTTGGAGAACTGGCCGGCACTCTGAGAACCCCTCGGAGCCCAAGCAAGGCTGCAGCTCACCTGGGAGCGTGTGCTAAGACACCCCTTCCTCCCACCGCCCAATACAGAGTTCAATTTTGCTTGTACACAGTCCCCTGGTGGCCCCAAACAAAGTGTGAGCACTGCCCCTCCTCTACACCATAGCAAGCCTCCTGCTTTCTTTTTGTCACAAAAAGAACCTGCAAGCAGGAGGCCTTGTTTGTTTGCTTGCTTATTTGTTTGTTTGTTTTTGGTTACATACTGGCAGTGCACCGGGCTCACTCCTGGCTCTGCATTCAGAGATCACTCCTGGTGGTGCTCAGGGGCCCACAGGCAGGGCTGGGGACTGAAGCTAAGTCACCAGCATGGAACGCAAGCTCCCTCCCTGCTGTACTATCTTTCTGGCCCCAGCAAGGATGTCAGCATATAAGATACGGAAATGAAATCACAGACAGCACACAGATAACAGGAGATTCTTATTTCTAATTATTCTCATGCTTTTGTTGCTTCCTTTTTACCCTGCTCAGACCAGAAGCCTGTCTGCCATCACGTGATCCTCCACCCAGGGCTTTTGGGGCCTGCTGGGATTCACTTTCTCATTCTTGCCCAGAACTTCCCCAACTCTAGATGATTAACTTATAAAAAGGAACTACTTCATAATCTACACCAGTATTAATTTGCACAGAAAAATGCTGAAGAACTGTGCAGCCACCTTTGAGGACACAGCAGATGTGTGCTACAATCTGTTTTATTTCTGGGGAGCGCAGGCAAGCGTCAGTCTCTTGTCTCCTAAGCGTCAGGATGCCTCCTCCATGAGAAGCTGTCTTCCAACAAGGTGGTTTGAACTTGCTTCCCTGTGGTCTGGAAACCAACTCCCAACCCAAAGTACTAAGAAATCACTGCATATCAGATATTTTTCTCCTAATTGATAAGAAGGCACTCCAAAATAGAATTGTCATCTGACAAACCCTGGAGCTAACTGTCTTCTAGATCGCAGGCTGCGACACGTGACCGACATGCTCCTTCCACTCGTCGGTTCCCAAGGAAACAGGGAGAGAATACAGTTGTGGCTGGCGTGCTCCTGCAGAATTCCCAGATCACCACAGTAGGCAGAGAGATAGGGTCAAAAGGGCTGAAAATGTGGTTTCTTGTCCTTGCCCTGCTTCTGCTTCAACTGGAAATGTCTCAAGCACAGATAAAATAAATGTTCAGCCAACCATCACAAATCAGCATTACACTGGCCCCTGCTTCTAAGTGCCAACCTGGGTGTTCTGCTGGTATCAAAATACAGAGACATTTAAGATTCCAAACCACAAGGTTTTAACGACAGTACACGCTACACATGAATGGCTAGAATTTTTTCTCCTTTTGGTGTATTTCAGTAATCTAATTTTCTTCCACCGGCAATGCCAATTTTTAAGAAACATATTGTAAAATATTTCAGCCTAAAGGAAACTGCAGATGATCAAAATGAGCACTTGTGTCCATAACCCAGCTCTTGTTTCACATTCATAATGAGAATAGAACAACAGCATCCGTAAATTCACTCTCTCTTCCTCCAAATCTGTCTTTCCTGACTTTCCAAGTCCAACAATGGAAACACTGAGGTGAAGAAAATCAACTCAGTGACCCAAGATTCATTATGGAAAGCTGGATATTCTTTCATCTAAGTTTATGGAACCACCAAAACATTTATTGAAATAACTGCCCTTTTTCATTACTATTGCCGTTTCATCTTGATAGACCTAACACCATTCTCTTACCCATTCTCTACCATTCTAGATCAATAATTACAGCATTTCCAAGGTAAGCTTTCACTCACTGTCTCCTGTTTCATTGTCACTGGAGAAATCAACTGCTGGTCTAACTGCAATTCCTTTCTGGGATATTTTTTCCTGGTATGTGTGTATGTCCCCACCCACTCTGGAGGATTTTAAGATCTTTTTTCTTTGGTATTTTACAAGTTTTCCACGTCATGCAGGTGACTCCTTAAATATCTGATACAAGGCTTTTTGAAACTGTGGATGCTAAAGTTTTCCAATTATGTCTTGAAATGCTCAACCATCAATGCCATCTCTCTTCCTTTCTTCCTTTCTTCCTTCCTTCCTTCCTTCCTTCCTCTCTTCTCTCTTTATCTCTTTCTCTTTCTTTCTCTTTCTCCTCCCTCCCTCCCTCCCTCCTCCTCCCTCCCTCCCTCCTCCCTCCCTCCCTCCCTTCCTTCCTTCCTTCCTTCCTTCCTTCCTTCCTTCCTTCCTTCCTTCCTTTTCTTTCTCTCTCTCTCTCATCCATTTTCTTCCATCTGTACCTGATTAGCTATTTAAGGACAGTTCCACCTCTTCTTTTTTTCTTTTTGGGGCACACCCGGCGATGCTCAGGGATACTCCTGGCTCTTCGCTCAGGAACTACTCCTGGCAGTGCTCAGGGGACCATATGAGATGCTGGGGATCAAACCAGGGTTGGCCGCATGCAAGGCAAATGCCCTACCCACTGTGCTATTGCTCTGGTCCCCAGTTCCACCTCTTTAAAACTCTTACTTTCAATTTCATTATCGTTCAGTGCTCCACTCTGGGAAATGAATTCAGACTTTTTTCCTGTTCAGTTTTTTCTTCTGCTGAGTCTCTTCTGCTATTTGATCTGTTTGGTGTTTCGACTATTGTTTTTTTTATTTTGTTTCATTTTTGTTTGTTGAGAGACAGACATGGGCAGAGCTGCTACTGGCTCTCACTGTGCCCAGCTGCTCATGAAGCGCCGGGAGGGATGGCAAGTTCTAGCCCTGGCTCACAACCCCAGCAGAGCCTCACAACAAGCCAGATGACCCCCACTCTATGAGGACCTCCATTTTCCACATCCAGACTTCCCCCTCATCAGAACTCCACCCAGCAGACCAGCCTATCACAGCCCGGCTCACGCAGCCACTTGCGCGCGGTTCATCAATAAATGCTGGATTACTACAAGAGTATGCTCCCCGCACGGCAGAGCCTGGCAAGCTACCCGTGTCGTATTTGATATGCCAGATACCAGTAACAACTATAGACCTCATTCCCATGACCTGATGGAATGGTTTGAGGCTCTTTATGTTCCCTGGAGCAAGCAGGTGCCCTTGGGCTCTACTTGCATGAGACAGGACATATGGAGATGTTAATGGTGCCCACTTGAGGAAATCGATGATGAACGGGAAGACAGTGACACAGTGATTTGTTTGTTGAGATGTGTGGGGGGTGGGGGGACACTCAGTGGTGGTCAGGGCTTACTCCTGGCTCTGCACTCCCCTAGTGGTGGTGGTGGGGTACCATATACAGAAGCCCTACCCACTGTACTACCTACTCAGGTTCCTGATGAGAATTGGACAGTCAGCTTTAGGATAAAGCACATCCTAGGGTTAGAAGGCCAGGAATTTCAGTCAACAATATCCAGAGAGGAAGGGGAGAGCAGGCCACAGAGCCAATGATGAATCTCTCAGGCCTATTAATGAAACACAATAAGAACTCAGGACACCAAGTCTTTCTAGGAAGTGAAAGCTTTGATGTGCCTGAGGGACATATCCAGTTTCAGTGATGTAAGTCAGTAGATTCTTTTATCTGGCTCATCTCACTGACATCTTTTGTAATAAATTGTGATTATAAGTGCAACTCTTTCATGAGTTCAGTGAAATGTTCTGACAGATTTGTAAACCTAAGGGATCATAGCTGTCCATAGACAGTAAGAATTGCTGGGGCCACCACAGCCCCCGGAGGGTAGCTTATATGTGAAGAAATGGCAGTTTTGTTGGGAGCTGTGTCCTTTATACTATTAACTCTGGGATAGTTCCAGGTGGGGAATGTCTGCATTGTATTGCTATATATCCAACTGAACTATAATTCAATTTTCCTGATTCCTGTATATGTTATTGGGGAGAATCACAAAACCTCCCCATGCCTCAGTTTCCTTATCTTAAAAATGGATAAGATTAGCAGTACCTACCCCATAAACTGTAAGAGTGAAAAGAGAGATAGCTCTGGTACAGAATAACAATTGGACAAATGTGAGTGTGACACTCAAATGCAGAGAATCTCATAAGCAGAGAATCTTTGCTATTTCCTAAAGAAAATATTTGTCTTTCATCACATCAGATACTGTGTCGGGTTATTTAGAGGAGTCGGGTCACCTTCAGGTGTGGCAAGGCAATTTTGTTGTTTTTATTTTTATCTTGCCCAGCTCACCATTCCTGGCTGGGACTCCCCGAGAAGCTCTTCCTTCAAACTCAGAATGTTGGAGTTGAACAAACTAAACCTCACCCTGATGATAACATGATTCAAAGAGGCAGAAATACAAACTGTAGATGGAAACTACATATGTTTGTGGATTTTACAGAGTCAGAAAACATGACAACAATTCGTATTCTGTAGACTCTCCCTTGGTACAGACTCTGATGCTCTCTCTCATATGGGATACAGAGAACCCTGTTTTGGGATTTCTGTAGGGGAATGTCACATACCCAGTGGCAACAGAAACGAAGAACAGGAGAACTGGTCTTCAATAGGAAGCCTGGCACTGGGGCAGAACTGAGGGGTTAAGTTGGAGAAAAATGGGGGAGGGCCAAAGTGCCCACCACTGAGGCAACTGGAGGGGAGGGGGGAGTAGGAGGAAAAATGGGGACATTGGTGGAGGGTAGTGGGCACTGGTTGGTGTTGGAAGAATATACACTTGAGACTCAATCATAAATATCTTTGTAACTTTGTAATTCCTGGTGATTCAGTTAAAAAAAAGATAAAAAAATAAACTCTCCTTCAATTTGTGATGGGGTGATTTCCCAACCAATCCAAAGGACTGTGAAATCCAAAGTGCACAGAAAATGCCCAACCTATTGAGCACCGCAGTCTTGCTAGACCTGCCTTAAGCATGACCCGAACTCTTAAACGTTAGCCCACAGTTGGGCAAAGCCCCCCAGCTGAGCCTGTCTACAGAGCACTGCTGAACAGCCTGTGTCATTTGTTGGGTGCTCTATGCAAAAGCTCAACCCACTGTACTATTGCTCTGGTCATTCAGGGACAAATCTTTAATTTGTTTGGTGTTGGATCCACACCTGGCAGTGTGTAATCAGGGTGCACTCCTGGCTGTTTGCTCAGAATTGCTCCTGCAGGGCTCAGGGGACCATCTATGGTGTCAAAGATTAAAATGGGATTAGCGTATGCAAGGAAAGTTCCTTAAACCGTGCACTATCCCTCCAGCCCAAATTCATTTTGTGAAGGATTGGGGCACACCTGGCAGTGCTCAAGGGTCACGTGTGTCTCTGTGCTCAGGGGTGATACCTGGTGGGCCTCGGGTGACATACAGGGTAGTGGAGACTGACCTAGGGCAAAGTGAGTACTAGACAAGCACCCGGCCACTGTTCTATCTCCCTGGGTCCCAGAACCTCTACCTGGGAAGGAGGGGGCAGGGACTCAGCTGGGAAGCACCCCCAAAACAGGAATCTCTGCTGTGTGGATCTGGGCACCGGGGTGAGTGGGGTGCACAAACGATCTGCATAGTTCATACCCCCGAGCTGCCACAGCTAAGTCACAGAGACATGGCTGACACATGCATCATGTCCGTTTCCCAGGCTGGAGGCTGGAAGCCGGAAATGAGGGGTGCTGGCAGCGAAACCTCTCTTCTTGGGTACAGACAGCTGGATTCTCACATGAGGAAAAAACAGAGAGTAGCCTTGGCCCACACCCTCTAGTTCGACCACATTTGAGTGTAAAGATCTCTGTGCTTGCAACTGGGAGCATATGCACATTTGGTCCCTAACATCTGCCACTTGTGGACACCAGCCCACTGTGCTCCAGGCTCCCGACACCTGCCCAGGTATGCTCCATATCCTGATCTGTGCCTCTTGTAAGGCCAGCCTTGGCACCTTCCTGCCAGGCTGCTTCCAGGCAGAGAGCAACTGTACCACAGGGCTCAGCAGGGCTGGAGAGACAGTGCCCTGGGCGAGGCACTGGCCTTGCTCATGGCTGATACCAGTTCAATCCCCAACATCGCATATGGTTCCCTGAGCACCGCCAGGAGTAATTCTTGAGTGCAGAGCCAGGAGTAACCCCTGAGCATTGACAGGTGTGACCCCAAAAGCCAAAAAATAGTAACAGCTGAAAAAAAAAACCCAAACTGCTGAACCACCAAGAAGAAAGAGTGAAGAAAGAGCGGTATTCCCGACAGGAGGCCGGTGTGCCCCCCCAGGAGCAAAGACTTTGTGCACTGACACCCCGCCAGGCACCCCCAACAGTGCACGGCAGGTTCAGAGATTCTGCGTCCAGCACCTCTGGCCTCTACTCATCATCCTCTTTCCTTTCTTCCTTCTTTTTATTTTTTTTTAAAAGATTAGAATTGTAACTATTTTTTCAGGTTTTTTTTTTTCTGCTTTTTTGGGTCACACCCGGCAATGCTCGGGGGTTTCTCCTGGCTCTGCACTCAGGAATTACTCCTGGCGGTGCTCGGGGGACCATATGGGATGCCGGGGATCGAACCCAGGTAGGCCTGTGCCGGCCACGTGCAAGACAAACGCCCTACCCGCTGGGCTATTGCTCCGGCCCCTATCTTTCCAGTTTTTATTTAGACACAATGACTTCCAAAGCTGTTGCTCTAGGGTTTCAGGCCTGCAGGCTGCCATCTCCAGTCCCACCAATGCATAACTTCATCCCTCCATTTCTAACGGCCCCATATTCCCTCCGCCCTCAACCCAACGCCCTAATGGTCACATTTTTTAAAATTTGCTTTTGCCATAACAAGTGGTGCTCAGGGTTTGCTCCTTCTTCTGAGCTCGGGGATCACTCCTGCCAGGCTCAGGGGGTCATGTGTGGTGAAAGGATTGAACTCAGGTTTGCTGCATGCAAGCCAAGTGCCCTGCCCACTGAACTATGGCTCTGTCCCCCTCTCATCAACATCTTACCCACGTGGTGCAATGAGTGACTTGAGCGTGGCTAGTGGCCATGAAGAAGCGGCAAGGGGGCTGTCCAGGTCCGTGTCAGGGAGCCTGGAGAGGCCACGTCAGACTGGCAGATTATACCCTTCGTTTTGGCTTTTTTCCCAGTTTCTGCACAGAAAAGATGAAAGTGTCATCTTTTCTGTGATGACAGTAGCTGGCTGGCTCGTCTTTGCTTGCTCCCTTCATTGCCCCCCTCACCCCGCTGCCCCGTCCCCCACCAGATATCCTGAGAGTCCAAGAGACTCTGGAGCCCCAGAAAATATTCTGGAGAGCAGAGCCCATGGATTAGAATTCTTTCAGAAATGGTTTTAAAAAACACACACACATCTCTCAGTCCCCACCCCCGACAGTCATGCGCTGGCCTGGGGGAAGCCCCAAGCATCTTGGCTTATTTATTATTTATTTATTTATTTTGGGTTCGTTTCCAGTAAGCACGGGCGCTAGGAACCCCACGGGAACGCGGATGCAGCAGAGGGATGCCAGACTGAGACGCTGAGGAGAAAGAGGAGCCTCACACTTGCTAAGTAAAAACGTCTCTGAATGAGTAATTTTTCTCTCTCTCAGATTTCTATGGTATAGAGTGTTTTAATGATCCTATCTATATTAAAACTTTTTTTACATTTTACATTTTGGATTCTTTTGCATTAATTTTTATTTTCTTGAAAAATGTATTTAAAAATACTAAATTTGTATGAGTTTTTTTTTTTGTAGCCCTTAAGTTTGGTCTTGCTTGCTCAAGCAGAAACCTCAAAGTCTCCTGCTGGTACAGCCCCAGAGGTGCTGTGGCTGGGTAGGGTAGCATAGGGTGAAGGAAGATCCTAACGGAGAGGAATGACATTTCCCAGTGAAGCAAGACCCTAACGGAGAGGAATGACATTTCCCAGTGAAGCAAGATCCTAACGGAGAGGAATGACATTTCCCAGTGAAGCAAGATTCTAACGGAGAGGAATGACATTTCCCAGTGACTGTGGAGCAGCAAAGTCACATTAGGTAGCTGAAATGAAATAGAAACCTAATCGATCAGGGAGACACCCTTTTCCCTAGGCTCCTTATGTCTTTCTCCCTTAGAGAAACCCCCACTCTTGGGCTCTAAATCAGTTTAGTTCAATGACTCGTTCAATCCCGACTGTTTCCTGAAACCCCACACAGGTCCACTCAACTTCCTACCACCTGACAGGGCCCAGTTGGGGATGGAAGAGTATCTCAGGCTCGTTCAAGGCTGTTCTCTCGGTTCCGAATCCTTCCCTACCCAAAAGCAAAAGAACAGCAGCAAACCTGATCTCTTTCCACTTGCTCAACTCCAAGCACTGCCCACGTTCCTTTCTCTCCGTTGCAGCAAATCTGCCATCCTCTGGGTAGCTTCGCCTCTCCATGGGCCGAGAAGCCTCTTCTGCCCATCCTCCTGCTCTCTCGGGTGCAATGCTGTGTCTGCTACTATCAAGCTTAACACGCGTCTAGGAGGAAGGATGTTACCTTCAGTCCATTTTGGAATATGTTTTCATCTTTCCATGTCAAAATAATTTTTAAAAATTAACAAAGTGGGTATGCAATGAACTTGGCAGAACTGGTAGGGACAGAAAGTGGATATTTTTTTCCACTTTACTAAATACGACTTGGACTTATCAGGAAAACAGATCAGCAACAGATTGATATATGGAAGAGAAAAAGAACAGATTTCATTACATATGGGGAATTCATGAGGCTGAAAGTCTGGAGTAAACAGCACAAAAACTTTTTAATTCTTGAGCCAATAGCTGGGCTAGGGACCTGGGGTGTAAAAGAGAGAGGAAGGGGTCTCACTCGAGGAAGTGTGGAGTGCAGTGGCAAAGCCAGACACCATGAACGCCACGCTGCTTTAGTACAGTCCTCCCCTGGCTGGAGAGATGATCAGTGAGTGAGGCGCTTTATCTTGCATGTGGCTGACCCAGGTTTAATCCCCAGCACCCCATATGATGCCCTGAACACTGCAAAAGTGATCCCTAAGCACAGAGTCAAGTAAGCCCCGAACACTGGCAGGTGTGGTACCCATACAAGAAAAAAGGAGAGAGAGAGAGAGAGAGAGAGAGAGAAAGAGAGAGAGAGAGAAAGAGAGAGAGAGAGAGAGAGAGACCTCTTCAATCTAATGGTATTTCTGGGGATAACCTCAACTCTGGTGATCATTCTTCTACCGTGTTCCTATGGCAACAGCTACAGTTTCTCCTGAAGCCTGTAAGACCTCAGATGAATTCAACTCACCAGCTAAAGTGACAAAGAGGAAGAGTCTGCCTGCTACCTTGGGGAGACCATTGGAACGTCCTTGCCTTCAAACCCTAGTCTTCATGCGCAAAGAGTCCAGGTGTCAGACAAACCTCTCCCTGACCCCTCCCATATGAACTCGCTCCCCCAGCTCCACCTTTGCTGTCACTTGTCATCCAAGCAGGCGTGGATGGCAGTGCTGAGCACGGCAGAGGTATGGGACTGCCCCAAAGAGCCTGACTCTAAGCCACACTCTTGCACACGCCACTGGTCCTCTGGGCTCAGGCCCCAACTCCATCCTGACTCCCTACACACCTCAGAGAACCCTACATACCTCAGTGAACCCTCTTCCAACTGGTCCAGAATCCTTTGCTTCCTTCTGTCTCCCTTCCTAGAGTCTGAGTTCTTTGGAGACGGTTGTTAGGATCTTGGAATCCTGCCCCAGACAGCTCCACCTCACGCTGCGGTGCGTATCCGACACACAGAGAATGAGCTCGGGAATGAGCCTGCCTAAAGCCACAGTCGCTCTTTCACATCTGAGGCCGCCACTCGCTGCTCAGTGTCTATCAGCCACTCCACAGAAATGCAGGGCAACAAGGCCCAGAAGGGTCTCAGGAAGTCACCTCAAGGAGTCACAAAGCAGAGCGTTGAACCCGAGAACAACGTTCTTCCGTACTGATCTTGGCTACTGATCACTTGATCACTTGACTTCCCGTAGATCATCGATTACTCAAGCAGGCACCAGTAACATCTCAATATGTTCTGTCACATGCAAGATAGCCCAAGGGCATCTTCCCACTCCAGGAACATAAAGAGCCTCAAACCATTCCATCTGTTATTGGTATTTGGCATATCAAATACGACACGGGTAGCTTGCCAGGCTCGCCTTGGCTACTGCCTTTCTGGAAAATGAGGAAAGGACCCTGAGGGATGTCTTTGCGGAGATTTTGTGTTTCCAGAATGAACAGTGGAAACTCTTTCCTCCCAGAAGCCTCCGGCAGTGCCAGGAACTGAAGCACCCAATGGTGGTGTGGAGAGTTTGTTAGCCGGGTATTTCCTGAGATCTCTGGACAGGCCTGGGCCTCCATTCTGTTCCATCAGCAAGAGAATATTTTCCAGCGTAAAAGACGGAGACTCTCATTCTCTGAGAGTTTAAACTATAAATATCAGTGGAGACAGATTTCTCCATAGGGAATGAAAATGGAGAAATTTGTGATAAAAAAAATAAGGAAGTGCCTCACAGCTCTTCCGTGAACAGGATTCCAATTATCCTCTCTTGCCTCTGGGCTCCACAGTGCAGTCTGTTTACAGTTTCTTATAAATCCCTTCCCATGGCAAATGCTCTGTTTCCTGCCACCCTGCTCTCTCAATAGAGGTGGAAACAGTAGTTGAGGAAAATATCCCAGCCCTGGTGTAGAGGGAGAGAAAAAATATTCAGGGTTTCTCTCTCCTCTCCAGGATCTGGGGTGTGAGAAAGGAATTTTATGGAATCAGGCAAAGCAAAGTATTAGCTGTTTGATGTGGGTCAGTGGTCAGTTGTGACAGCTGGCATATCTCTTGGCAGGTGGGGTACTAGGGGGCATTCATGAGTGAAACCCAGTAACACTCTTCTGGGAGCTTCCAAAACTGGAGGAGGGGACTTAGATATTGATAGATGCAGCCCCAAGGGCTCACCAAATCCAACCAAGTATGGAAAACATTGTGGAAACAAGTCAGGGAAGGAAAAGCACACAAATATTTAGGCCAACCTTCCAGATAAAAACTTACTTTTGAATTTTTTGCTACCAGCAGTTCCTTTTCAAGGCCCAACTTTAAGGCTGGGTCTGCCCAAGATGAGCCACTTTGGACTACATAGTTTTGACTGTTTGTAGCTGAGACCCTCAAACTCACAAGCTGTTAGCACCATCCTCTAAACTGACTAGAGAATCCAAAATGAGGGTGTGGAGTGATAGTGCAGCAGGTAGAGCACTTGTGTTGCATGTGGTCAACTTGGCTTCTATCTCCAGCATCCCATATGGTCCCCAAGCACTGCCAGGAGTAATTCCTGAGTGCAGAATCAGGAGTTAACACCTGAGCATTGCTAGATGTGGCCCTAAAGCCCCATCCCCAAAAAAAAAATTCAAAATGAGAGTATCACTGGCCTCTTAAGTAGAGTTCAGCCATTCTTGGCCATAGTTGGCCAGCTGGGGTAGAGAGTACAATGCATGGGTTGTACTGCTTAGGTTGGGTGTCCCTGGCCATCTGGTACCAAAGACTGAACTTGGGGCCCCCTGTGCTTGCAAGGCCTATGTCTCTGACCCTGGGTCCAGAATTGGGATCTTTAATGAAAAAAGGACCTTTTTTCTATCAGCAAATCTACCTTTAGGCAAAGCAACCACCTAATTACAGATCATCTGGTCTTTGTAAGTGGCACTTTCTCCTCTTCATGTGACTGCTTCTCCCTTCTCCAGGAAGCCCCAGGCCCTATCTCATTCTATAAGTACATATTCTTATTTTACCCCCATTTACTTTAGAATCACCTCCTGGTAGATCTCCAAACTCGGTACTTTTCTCCTATTAATTTGCCTGATGTAATTAACACTGGGGGGAGGTGAAGGGATTAATGACTGAGCATATGCTTTATGATTTACACATGCTGGGGCATTTGGGTGGGGTGTTTATTTTGGGGCTATACCTGGCAGTGTTTAGGGCTTACTCCTGGTTCTGTGCTCAGGGATCACTCCTGGTGGGGCTTGCAGGAATGATCACATGTTGGTCACCCTACCTGCTGTACTATAGTTCTGGCCCCCTGTTTTATTTAATCTTGTAGTGGCTCTATAGGGCATTTTTTTCATTATTTCTACTGCACAGACATGCAATAGAAGTTAAAACTGGTCACCTAACTGGAGCAAGGTCTTGCCTAAGACCAGGGCCATGATGAGGCTCAAATCTAGGTTGTCTGAGTTAAAGTCTGGCTCTTTCTAGGTCATGATTTTTCAAACTTATTCCAACAAGTTCAGAGATTTATATGCTTGACTGGGCAAATCCACTGCTAAAATAAATAATACTGAAAGACGGTGGCCTTTTCCAGTTTGCAAAAAAAAAAGAAAAGTTATTTGAGAGGTTGCTTAAGTTCATGATTTCTTTCTTTTTATTTTTTCCCTAAACAGCAACATCTTACCTGTGACATCAACAGTCCCAACAGTAATAAAAATTTCAAAAGGGTAAGTAACAACTATCCATGGCTCCATTCAGTCAATTTTTCTTTTGTTATGGAATCAATGTGCCACGTTTTGATTTCCGATTGAATTTGTGTTCCAAGAACCTTGGGGCGGAGGGCTCGCTCAAAGGAGAGGTACGTGGGCTGGAGTGATAGCCCAGCAGGTAGGGCGTTTGCCTTGCACACGGCCGGCCTGTGCCGCCTGGGTTCGATCCCCGTGTCCCATATGGTCCCCCAAGCACCGCCAGGAGTAATTCCTGAGTGCAGAGCCAGGAGTAACCCCTGAGCATTGCCGGGTGTGACCCAAAAAAGAAAAAAAAAAGGAGAGGTACGTCCACAAAGTCCATTACAAAAGGCACTTGGACTAGATGTCCTGAGGAGAGCTGTCTCTGGGAGAGACAACATCAAGACAGACCCAGCTCTAAGCCAGCAAGGACACACCCGAGGCAACGAAATTAATTTCCTATTCAGAAGTAGTTGGCCATGTTCCTTCCACATCCTCAGTGAGTGGTTCACCACTGCTGGTTGTGATTAGGAGCAGAAACAGTCCCTGATCTCCCATAGGTCACATGCCCCTGTCATAAGAAAGGAAGGACATTAGGCCATTGCCTTAGAGCTACAGAGCCTATTGTAATGCTGCAGACAATTATAGAAAAGCAAGGTTGCACTGAGAGGCAACCTCCATGGACAATAAGGAAAGGAAGAAATAAAGAGCTTTTGAAAACAGCCAGGCTGTGCCTCTGTAGTCTTGCTGAGAGGCCAATTTCTTCCTTCCAGGACCTATTTATCCAGATGCCCCTTTATTTACTTACCCGCTTTTTTCTTCAGCCACCAGTCTGTACTGTATAGCTCTGTACAAGGCCCCTGTATTAACTGGACACATGTAGTCTGGGGGGAGACAAGAACAGTAAAATATACAAAAGAGGTGGCCTGAATCCCACAGACTTTGCTGGAAGAGTAAGGTTCCGGTGGCACCCAAAGTGGAGTGTGGAACTCTGGGAGAAAAGACAATATTTCCATATTGCACGAGGCTCAACCAGCTTTACCAGATTTGATGCAGGCAACTAAAGAAAGAACCAAATGGGCTTCATTTAGATGAAAAACTTTTTGTGCATCAAGGTATACATAAAAGGTCACTGGTGAAAAATATTTCCAAAGACTAAGTCCAAATAAAATGAGAACCCCTGCATCTTAATAATAAAACCAACAGTATGAACAACCTGATTCCAAAATGGGCATACAGACATCTCTTAAGATGTACAGATGAACAGAAAGCATATGAAAATAGGTCCAGCATCACTAATCACCAGGGAGTCTACACAAGGAGACATCACCACACTCCTGTTAGGATGGTTTCATGCATATGTATTCAGAAAGTAACAAGTACAGAGAAGGATTTGGAGAAATCCAAATCCAAATCCAAAACTTATACATGGCCAGTGGAATCTCCAATCAGTGCAGCTACTGTGGAAAGGAATGTGGTGATTCCCCCAAAGAGTTCAACAAGAATTCCAATTGGAGTTTTTGTTGACGATTTTAATTTGCAGTGCCAGGGACTAGGCCCAGGACGTTATACATGCAAATCAAGTCTGAGTTACGTCCCAGCCCCACAGTGAATTACCATTTGATCCAGCAATTCCACTCCTGGGTATGTGTCCTTTAGACGGAAAGCTCAACCATGTGTGGTGCCCGAGCACGTGTGTCGCCTACATCTCCCCTCTTGAGATGTGTACTCTCTCTCTTACTTTCCCTCCTCCTTCCCTTTCCTAAAACCTCCTTAATAAAACCTGTTTTACTTCACTGCTCGTTGACTCCTGAAAATTCTTTTTCTGTGAGGAAGACAAGAACTCTGAGGAAACCCTGGGTAAGGCCTAGGACTGACTTTCCCTTCCTGCAAAGAGTCATTCCTCATTCCAGCTGAATGCATGGCTCCCCGAGAAATCTCGGGTGATGGGGATCAACTCCCATGCCTAGAGATCAAGCGGACATCAAGTGTGGCTTAACGGCCACCTAGTGGGGCTTGTGGGGCTCAGGCTCACGCCATGCAGGGGCTCATCACAGACCTTATCAGTCCTTAGCCTGCCCAGTAGGTCCAGGGTGGCAGAGGCAACTGGGGGAGAAAGCAACCATCTCTCTCCCCTTCCGGGCTCACATAAGCCACCCATGAGGCCCATACAGAGGAGACTGGAGCAAATGCTTGACATGTGAGAGGCCCATGCTCAAACCTCAGCACAGCAAGTTCCCTGAAGCCCAGGAACAACTCCCGAGCACTGGGCCATGCTGAGAGCAGGCCCTGAGCACTGCTAGTAATCCCAGGGCTGAAGCTAGCAGATAAGGCATTTGACTTGTGTGCCCCCCACCTTGGCTCAACCCCAGGCACCACATATGGTTCCTGACCTGCCAGGAGTGATCCCTGAGCATAGAGCCAGGATTAAGTCCTGAGCACCACCAGATGGTTGTGGTGCAAAGGAAGGAATCATTTTTTTTTCTTTTATACAACCTATCCTTGTCTAAATATGTTTTGTAAATGACAGATTCTCAAGAAACACTGAATGGCAATTAAATGGATTTAATTAAATGGTTTTAAAATATGTATGCAACCCACGTGAGCAGAAATACCACATGGCTTTCTACACTGCACCACATCAATGGAGATAATCCCTACAGTGAGGGAATTCAGAGTTTGGTGAAAGGAAGTTTATTAAACAGTCAGTGGCTGAGACTAGTAGTCCTTCACTACAAGAGTCTTCACAGCAAACAAGGATGGACTTCAGCATCTTCCGAGGTGTCCCTGTCAAGGACTCTTTGGATTGCTCCTTTGACCAATGAAAATTTCACTGAGGTAAGCAAAGTATGTTTCTTCCCCTCTTGCCTTCAGAATGTCCGTGGTTCCACACACTCTGAAAGGCAAAATTCACCACTAACATAACATGAATCTCTTTGGACTTTGAAAAACATTTAAATGCTCCGGCCTGCCATCCCAATAGAGCCTCTCAAGAAGCCAGAGGAACCCCCCATACCATGAGGGCAGTCATTTTCAACACCTGGACTCCACAGCTTGTCAGAGCTCCACCCAAGAGAAAAGCCGATCTCTCCTGGTTGTGCGGGGCCACAAAGCCTGCTACTGAGAGTATAACACCTCACAGCAGAGCCTGGCAAGCTACCTGTGTCTTATTTGATACGCCAAAAACCAGTAACGATTATAGAGATCATTCCCATGACCTGAAAAAATGGTTTGAGGCTCGTGGAGCGAGCAGATAGATGCCCTTGAGCTACACTAGCATGCGACAGGACATATGGAGATGTTACTGGTGCCCGCTCGAGCAAATTGATGAACAACAGGAAGACAAGTGATACAAGTGAAGATGGAAAGCAGAAGAGAAAACGTATTTGTATACTATGTTCACAGCAGCTTTATTCAGAATAGCTAAAGAGTAGAAGCAACCCCCAACTGGCCATCGATCAATGAATGGATAAATTAAACGTGACAAGAAAAGTCTGACACCTGCTACAACAGAGATAAATCTTGAATGTATTATGCTAAGTGAAGTAAGTCCCTCACACTAAGACAAATATTATTTGATCCACCTGTGAGACAGATCTAGTGTCCTCAAAGTCAGTCAGACAAAACAATAGGAAAATGGTTTCCAAGGACGAGGAGAGGACTGAGTGTGGAATGGGCACGGGGTTTCCATTTGAGAAGATGAAAACTCTTGTCTCCTCAAAAGAGAAGCTGATATGAAGGCTGAAGAGTATGAACAGACCTACTTTTATTGACCTGTAGATTTAAACATGTTATAGAGAAAGCAAGAAAGGTGGGGAGAGATCATCAATGCTCTGTTTGGTGATTCTAAACTTTGCTAATAGAGGGTAATAGTCAATCAAATAGTAGCAACAGCTAACAGTGGGGAGAGGTAGTTTAAGCAGCTAATTTAAGCATAGGAGATGAGGCAGGCAGGTGTGCACCAACAGAGAGAATATCATGACACAGACTAAACAGATAATAAACATTGGCCAAGGTTTGTAGAGACCAGTACAAAGATGAGCAGAGAGTGGCAAGAGCAGTGAGCAGCTAAGTGGAACCACAAGCAGCAACAGTTGGGGTTGCTGTCCTGGATGCAGAAAGTCTTTCTCTGCAGGTGCGATAACGCTGTAAAATAAAGAACTGTGTCACTGAAGACATCCAGTGGTTGGCGTCCTAATATTCCACACTGTCCACAAGAACCCAGAAGCTAGCAGGGATCCTCTGTGACATGTGTCGCCCCTACATAGGGCAACCACAGTTCTAATGGGGGAGCCATAGAAACCTATTTTGTAGACTACAGCAGATATCAGAACAACAGCTCAAAGGCAAGTAGTAAGGAAGGTCCTGTCCCAAAATTGTTATGGTGGCCCTGAGGGGCTGGCTCTACGGGTGTCAAAGAGTTTTCAGGGCCCACACCCAGTCCCATGCTGCACGTGAACACGAGGCTAAGGGAAGTCCCTCCTCAAGTCCAGTGTAAAAAATATGACCAGACCTTGGGGATCAAGGACTTCCTCGTCCTCATGCACATTCCTTCTTACCCATCTGCCAGGCCCCTCCAAGGCTTCTTCTCCTCCTTGCCCCAGAGAAGCCCCTGAGGAGGCTGCTGTCACTTGCCAAAGGGTGAAACCTGGATATCCTTCTCCAAGGACAGTGACATCTGTCCAGGTTGGTCCTGTGGCATGTTCATGACGGGGTTGAGCCAACATGGGAACCAACATGGGAACTCAGTTATTTGGCCCCTTCCCACTAGATCTCCTACTGTATTGAATTGGCCCATGGCTTCTGCTATTACTTAGCCCAATGATTTTTTTTAAATTCAGAGGTGATCAATGATCCAAAAAATGTGCTTTTAACCCTGTCTCTGGGGATGTACTAAGTAGCAGTTTCTGCCAGGGTAATGCCTAAGACAGCTGCTCTCGGCTCTGCTCCAGGGTAGTAGGCCTGTCCTCAGGAATACAAGAGAAAACTGCATGTTTATTCCATCTCAGGGGATCTAAGAAGCATTTTCTGGCCCTGCACACTGCAGGTGATATGGCAGCTCTCAGCCCTGCAGGAGGGGTTGGGGATATAAACAAGGCAATAATTTTAGGGTGATTATCCCAGAGCTCATGGGCTTAGTGGCAGGTGGAGCGCGAGTCGACAGGACATCTCCTCTCTCTGCAAACTCAGCATTGAGTAGCTTGGGGGGCTCTCTATTAACCTCGATCTTCCTCAGGCAGGCCATGGGTGGGAGAAGTCACCTCCAGTCTTGGGCCTCATTCTCCAGGGTCATTCCCATAGGCAACACCATACCCTGAGATTTTCTTGTTTTTAATTTTTTTTTTTTTTTGCTTTTTTTGGGTCACACCTGGCAATGCTCAGGGGTTTCTCCTGGCTCTGCACTCAGGAATTACTCCTGGCATGCTCGGGGGCCCATATGGGATGCTGGGGATCAAACCCAGGCTGGCACCGGCGGAAGCGTGTAAGGTAAATGCCTACCCACTGGACTATCGCTCCAGCCCCATACCCTGAGATTTTCTAAAGGGTGGGGTCCTCTGCAAGACTGTGGATTTTCACCCGCTGGGAGGCAGGTCTGTGCATCATACTAGTGGGTTGTTACTCATGTGGCAGTGGCTGTCTACACCTTGTCTGTGGTTTTCACTCACTTGGTGATAGCTCACTGCCCCACAGGGTACCAGGACACCATTTTCATCCACTCAGCATTAATATGTCTTAGACTGGGTGAGGGAGGAGCACCTTGCCCCAAAAAATGCCTCTTTGCATGTGTGTTTTGGTTAGAAACCCCAGTGCAGAAAAGAGATAACCCTCGGAACAAGAGCCTGGATGGTACAGATAACATCTGCACATTTGGGGACAAAGTCAAGAAGCTGATTTTTTTCTGGCTTTATAGGTAGGTTTTATTTTTGCTTGTTTAAGTTTTTGCTATTGTTGTAGTTGTTTAGATTTAGTTTTCCATTAAGTCCCCCATTTTTTGTCTGGGGGTAGAGGGGATGTTTGAGTCACACCACACAGTGTGGTGCTCAGAATCACTCCTGGTGGGGAGTTTGGTATGTGGTGCTGGAGATGGAACCCAGGTCAGCCCACATACAAGGGAATCGCCTATCCTCTCTGGCCCTGTCTTTCTGTGATTAAACACAAGCCCCAGCTTCAACTTGGTCACACCTTGACCAGCCCATCCACCTGGATGTCTCTGAAAAGGTAGCCATGGCTTTGGGAGAGCTCTTGACTCAGTCACTATGCACAAAGAGGAGACTCTTGTGTTATTTGAGCAAAAAGTGAGATTTGGTCTCTGTTTGGTCTCTGCAGGATGGTGTAATTCCCTTATAGCATTAGCTGCCACAAGAGGCCTTTACATTAAGCTGGGGGGAGGAGCTTGGTCATTTACACCCATTACCATACAATGCCAGTCCGAGACACCAAGGGTGACCTTTGGATGCCTGACAGCCACCTACTTGGATACTATGGTCTTCTTTGAAAAAATCTTGACATGACTCATAATCGAAACACTCTTGACTCTAAACCCTATAACACATTTATACCAGCAGATCTGTTCAATAGTTCTTTGGAAAATATAGGCTTCATTTCGTATTTAGAGGGTAGTTCTTTTGTAGAACAAGACCCCAGTAAGACTAGATAACTATTAGTCACCAACTGTGTTGGAAAGTGGCGCTCTACCTACAGGATCTTTAGTCTAATGAGCTGAATTCACAGCCCTAAGCAAAGCTCTGGAAGCAAAGGAGAGCAAATTGGTCAGTACCTATAGAGCCCAAGTACCCTTTCCTGGTCTTGCATCACACACTCTCATTTGGAAGAAAGGGAACTTCTGACAGCCAAAGAAATCTTTATTAAGAACATCTGCCTCAAATTTAAACCACTATAACCTGTCTGTCCACAATGATACAATTATAAAATTTGTGTGTCATCAAAGAGACAGCATGAAGAGACCTTGGACACTACAGGGCAGATCAGGACGTTAGAAAGGCAGCTCAGATGACAGGACCATTGGCAATGTTGGCCTTAGTCCCTTAACTTGGAGGTGCCTATCCTTTATGGAAGAAGAAAAACCTTGGTCATTGATAAGAGGAAATGAAGAGGGAGAGGATGGCTTTGGAAGGATGAAACTTTGCATTTACCCAACCTCTCCAGTGGAAGTGGCCATCTAATCATTTAGGGAGGGATAAACTCCCTTCAGCCATTCTGCTTTCACTGAGAAAAGACTAGCTAAGGTTTTTGAACAGGTATGTTAGACTTGTGAAATCTGTGCCCTCAACAATCCAGAAGAAAACATCTACAGTACAACAGCAGTACAAAAAAGGCACGGCGCATGCCCCAGAGAGACCCATATTGTGTATATATTTGTATAAACACAAGTCACTGCACTGGTGATTAGACAGGCAGATGACATCGATTGATAGCAAGAAGATATGGAGACAGTACAGACAGCACGGATGAGTGGACAGCACAGGAGACGAGCACAGAGATCTGTGGAGGACAGTGGAGAGGGGTGAGACCAGCAAGGAAAGAGCTGAGCAGTAGAGCTGCAAGTAGCAACAATTGGCATTCCTGCTCTGGATGCAGAGGATCCTGTTTTTTGTTTATTTAGGTTTATTATTTTTTGGATTTCTGGGTCACACCCAGCTCTGCTCAGGGGTTACTCTTGGCTCTGCACTCAGGAATTACTCCTGGCAGTGCTCAGGGGACCATATGATGCTGGGACTCAAACCTGGGTTGGTCACGTGCAAGGCAAATGCCCTCCCTGCTATACTATTGCTCTGGCCCAAGGATCCTGTTTATGAGGATGCTGCAGCCCATAGAGGTAGATGTGCATGAGCTGTGAAATAAAGAACTTCAGTGCTCAGAGTTGCAACACTGAACATTTTCTGTTGGTCAGCATGCAATGCTAACATGCCCTCAACGAAGACTTGAAAACTGGGCACTGTAACAGTTATGTATATTTTAAAACAATCATAAAGAAAAAATAGGGGCTGAGCGATAGTCCAGCGGGTAGGGCGCTTGCCTTGCACATGGCTGGCTTGTGCCAGCCCGGGTTCAATCCCCGGCATCCTATATGGTCCCCAAGCACCACCAGGAGTAATTCCTGAGTGCAAAGCTAGTAGAAACCCCTGAGCATTGCGGGTGTGACCCAGAAAAAGCAAGCAACAAACAAATAAATGCATAAATAAATAAATAAACAAAGAAAGAAAAAATATCTCCAAGTTAGAGATTGTACCTCTTAAGGGCATGATTTTTTTTTTTTCTCATAATGAAAAAAACCAGTATTCTTATCTCACCCAAGTAAACAAAAGCAAACATGGTACATATGAGAAGTAGGATACAATTATCTTGATTTATTCCAATCAATTAAAAAATTGATTAACAAAAAACTGATGAACAGCTCCGATGTGCTGAGCATTTACCTTGGCACTGGGGTGAACAAACAGCAATGGAAATGCCCACACTACCGGCCAATCTGAAATATACAGTGCCATCACACAGTAGCCAAGCCAGAAAGAAATGGCATACTCAAATTCGGATAATTTGAGGGGTTGAAAAGAACCATTTGCAAAGAGAGGCCCATTATAGAGAAAGGACAAGGTGGCAGTTCAGAAGCCCAAGTAAGTAACATCACAGTTATTTCAACCTACACACTCAATGTTTGAAGTGACTGGATACAGGGGCTCAGGAGGCAAAATGGTAGAAAGACGGAACTAGGAAGTGGTGAATTTGATGGAAGGACACAACCCCCCTAGAAGCCATCCCACTTGTGAGTCACAGCTCTTCCACAGTCAGGCTAAGGCTAGCCCATAGTGAGTCCAAAACTACCCCAGACACTACAGTTATGCCACAGGAACCAAACACCTAATCTCATTCTCATCCCCAGATACAAGAATACAAAAACAGCCCTTTGTTACAGAGTTCAAACAACTCAGGAGAATAGGAAATGAGAAGAGAAACCCAAAGCAGCAGGCAAAAGATGTCCCATGTCATAAATAACTCTCACTCTCACATTGGTGGCCATCCAGAGTCTCTGCTCAGGAAGCTGACAATTCCAGTATCCAGGGAATCTGGGAATCTTGCCAACTCAAGCTATCCAAGACTGAGCTTTACAAGTTGGAATTTGATGAAGAGACCAGACAGTTTCAGTGTCAATCTGAGCAGATAGGTTTACACTGTTAAAATAATTCGAACCAAAATTTGTCCTAACTCAAAGACCAAATCACATCAAGACTAGACTACAGCCAGCAAAACTTACTTCCTGTGCCTGTCCACTGTGGGCGGGACACTCTTCCTTGTCCAGTGTATTACCTGCCACATGTTTTACAAAGTCATGCTAGCAAGATGAGCAAACAGAGGCCTGAAACACCTGGAGCTCTGCCTTGAGAGATGATCCCTAAGTAGCTCCAGACATGTCCCCCTACATAAACTTGAGTGGGGGCAGATTTACTCTCCATCTTAACTTCAGAAGCAAAACTCTGCTGATTCATAGCTTAAAGAAGAGCCCCTAGGGTGGAGCAAGTGAGTAGACTGTTTGCCTTGCATGCAGCCAACCTGGGTTCAATCCCCTGCACCCCATATGGTCCCCTGAACACCACCAGGAATAATTTCTGAGTGCAGTGCTAAGAGTAACCCCCGAGCATTGCCAGGGGTGACCCCAAATGCAATAAATACATAAATACATAAATATATAAATACTACACTTGATCTTAGCCAAACACACAAGAACCCATGTCTGATTTAGCCGTAAATTGCAATGGACCTACAAGTCTGTGAGCATGACAATGAATATTTGCTTTGTTAAGGCAAATTTTAGAACTGTTTGTTATGCAATATGATTGTAGTAATAGCTGACTGATATTAGTAATATGAAAACACTCTCAAATTTCTTGACTGTGAAAGTCAAACACCCATCTAGGCATTCCAAGTTGAAGCATAATCCAACGCCTCCTTTCTACTAGCTAGAGGCTAACACTATTGAATGACATCTGTACTTTATTTTACAAAGGTATTGGGCTTTCATGCATAGGGGGTCATTTAGATTTAAATCTTCTCTCCATTTCACAGATGAAGAAACTGTAAAACAAAACAGCACCAAAACAATTAGGCCTATATCCCTGGCAGAGTATTGCCAGTAATGACAGTCCTGGTGTAGCATGCTGGAAGGCAACCGAATTGGAAATCCAGGTAAATTCATTTTTTCGGGTTTTTTGTTTTTCAGGGTTATTCCTGAGTTGTGGGTTCTTGGGATTTTTCCCCCACAGTCACAAAGTTGTTCATGATTGGAGTTTAGTCATACAATGTTCCATCACTTTCATCTCTTCACCAGTGTATATTTTACTCTCCAATGCCCCAGATTCCTCCCTCCTACCTGCCTCTCCCTCTCTCTCTCCCTCTCTCTCCTTTTGTGTCTTATGGCTTGCACTACAGATATTGGAAGAATATCAAGTATATCTTTTTATCATTTTCAACACTCAGTTCCTGTCTAAAATCATCATTTCTAACTATCATTGCCATACTGGTCCGGCTATCCAGTTAAATTAGAATTTAGGCCAGGGAGATAGTTCAAAGGGCTTATACGCATTCTGGAAGTCTGGAGTTGATCCCTAGCACCACAGCGTCCCCTGAACACTATTGGGGGTGAAGAGTAGACACTAAGTGCCATGCGTCTATGCCCCAAATTTGAAGATAAACCATTATCTATGATTCTTAAGAATTAGTATGTCTAATGTGAAAACTGGGATATACTTAGTGTAAAAAAAATGAGTCAGTCTGAAGTTCAGATTTAATTGGGCATCCTGTTTATAAATCATGATACTTAAAACCCTTTTTGTAAGCAGAAGAAATATTAACTGGGACTCTTGGGCAAGCCAGTTCCCAAAAAGGACGCCAAGGACCCAACAGTGAATTCATGAGGTGCTGTGGGGACGAGGCAGAGTGGTGATATCTGCCACTCTGGGCTCATGGCACTGCGACCCTGGCCACAGCCTTCAGTGACTCACAGCTGACTCATCGTGTCATCATCAGACTATTCTACATGACTTCCCATGAATTCTTATCTCTGCTGTCTGTTTCATTGATTTTTCTCCTTTTCTGCTTTCAAATTCAGATTTCTGATGAAATCTGGATCATTTCCTTCCTTCTTCCTCCTTTAGGTTAATTTTGAATATTTTTGCTTAATTTCTGAGGTGGGAGCTTAGACTATTGGGTTGAGACTTCTCTTATCCTTAAAAACTGTTTTGAATGCAAGTAATGGAGACTTCCCTCTCTTATTCTGTTTTATTTTGGGCCACATGAGGCAGTGCTCAGGGCATACTCCTGGCTCTGCACCCAGCATCGTTCCTGCTCAGGGCACCACATGGGGTGGTGGGGATCAAACCTTGGTCAGCAATATGTAAGGCAAGTCCCTTGCTGCTGTTCTATGTATCTGGCCCTTAAAACTTAATTCTTTAAATGTAAGCATTTGGTACTACAAATTCCCCTCTCAGTATTTATTTGGCAGTATAGCACAGATTTTTAATTCATTTTTTAAAATTAATTTCTATGTATATGTTTACTTCCCGAGTTATTCCTAAGTTCATGAAGTATTTAGAAGTGTGTTGCTATTTTTTAAACATCTAAACTGCTAATCTTTTATTTGGTATATTTTATTTTTTAAAAATTTTTTATTTTTACAATTACAAAGATATACGATTAAATTAAAAAGTTCATATTTTGGTTTTGGTCATACAGTGTTCCAGCACCCATCCCGCCACCAGTGCCCATCTCCCACCACCAACGTCCCCGGTTCCCTCCCCCTCCCCCAGCCGTCCTCCATGGAAGGTTCTTTATTTCTTTCCCTTTCTCTCTCTTTCTCTTTTCCTTCCCCTCCAGACTATGGATTACAGAACATACATTAAAGGGTTGTCATGTGTATCTTTTTGCCTCTATTTAATGCTCAGTTCTAGGTTGGCATTAGTACCCTCGACAATTTTTAGCACACTGTTCCATTTTCTGTCTTACCTAGCCTCTGACTCCCACACGTTTGTGATAATGTCCACCTTTGACAAGACCTCCTGATATATGTTTCACTTGACCTTGGATATTGGTATCATAATATGTACATATATATTTATGTTATGCAGATAAATGCAGTCATTTGTATCTGTCTCTCTCCTTCTGGCTAATTTCGCTCAACATAATCTTCTCCATGTCCATCCATTTATAGGCAAATTTTATAACTTCATTTTTCCTAACAGCTGCATAGTATTCCATTGTGTAGATGTACCAAAGCTTCTTTATCCAGTCATCGATTTTCGAGCACTCTGGTTGCTTCCAGATTCTGGCTATTGTGAATAATGCTGCTATGAACATAAAAATAGGGATGGTGTTTCAGCTGCGTATTTTTGGTTTCCCAGAGTAGATTCCCAGGAGTGGTATGGCTGGGTCAAATGGGAGTTCAATTTCTAGACTTTGGAGGAATGTCCATATTGTTTTCCAGAAAGGCTGTTTATTTAGTATATTTTAAATATTACATTTAATTAGCTATGATTATTATGGCAGAACCTAAGTTGCCATTTTGCTTTTTGTTCTCTCTACTGTTTGTTTTGCTGTCTAAGGTTTATTCCTGGCTCTTCACTTAGAAAATTATTCCTGGCAGTGTTAGTAGGACAAAAATAGGATTCCAGGGATCAAACCTGGGTCAAGTACATGCAAGGCTAATGCCCTACCCACTGTACTATTGCTCTGACCTTTAGGGAGACTCTGGATTGCTCTGGGTTTCTCTGAAGGTCCATGGAAGGAGATATTAAAGATATACCCACTTTGCTTGACTGAAAGCCCAATTTTTTTATAGTGCATTAATTTTTTAATTTATTTTTTTAAAGTTTTATTATACCACCATGAGATTTACAATTACAAAGCTGTTCAAGATTAGCTTTCAGTCATACAGTGCTTCAGCACCCATATCTCCACCAGCCCGTCCTTCATAGCACCAATGTCCTCAGATTCCCTCCACCCTCCCCAGTCTGCCTTAATGGCAGGCACTTTTCTTCTTCTTTGGAAGTCAATTTTGGACACCTCCAGAGCAAAGATCCCAGTTACCTCACCGGTCTGTCATTGGATCTTCTCATAATGTCTGCCATATGGACAGATCACCCTTTGTGGGTCTGAGTACATTAGTGTGTGTGTGTGGGGGGGGGCTGGGGGCTGGATTGGGGGTGAGGCAACAGCAACATGATGAACAGAGAGAAGCTACTGGGGTTTACATTTTATTGTTTGCTTATTATCTATATAAACACTGAAAGAATCACTTAACTTACTCATACCTTGAATTCTTCAACTGCAAAAGGGGGATGATTATAATATCTTCTAGAGAAAAAAATCGTAGTCTAGAATGGTTCATGATACTCAATAAACAATAGCAATCACCATATTGAATGCTTTCTCTCAGAGTTCTTTGAACAGCTAAAGAATATTAGTGAAGATCTGAAGCGATTACCCCAAGGTAGCTTCCATTTGCTTAAAATTGCTTTATACACTCTGCTTCACATTACATATTTATGCACATTTTCCTTCTGACTCCATGGTAAAGTTGAGTTTGTTAAAAAAATTATGGCTCATATTATTCTTGAAAATGTCTACTAGAGAAAGATACCTCTATGCTTTACCCTTGATATTGGGTAATCTCCTAAAGTCACATGCCTAGAGTTGCAGGGTATGGGCACAAGAGGCTTTGAGCCCAAGTCCTAGAGGACCAGCATCTCAGCTCTTACTAGAGCATCTGTCACAGGGAACAGGCCTTCATTCCCCACACCTTCCTAAACTGATGCTCAAAGCCTCAGTCTATCTTTTCTCCTTCCAGGAATTGGTATCTTGCTGGATGAATGGATATGGGCAATGTTAGCATAGAAATAAAAATCTTGGCTTGAATTTCCTGGGCTATGATCATCAGTAAAATAGGGCAAAAGAGAGTTGTAATCTAATGTACTATATTACTGTAATTAGAGCTTCATGCGTGGAGTTCTCTCCCGCCCTCCCTCCAAAATAATGAAACAGCTTAACATAAATAGTAGTGACTGTATTCTCCATCGTGTGGTGTTCAGTGATTGGGTAATTATGGCAACGGCATACAGTTAATAGATGTTGATTTCATAATGTAAGAGAAAAGAGATGGGAAAGGCACAAGAAGGAACAGAAGGAACAGGATTACAGCACATCAAAGTTGAGAGGAATCATAGTAACTCTGTGCCTCAAACCCCCACCAGAAAAGAGGGAACGGAACCAGAGGATAATATAATCTCCAAATATCAGAGATGATCAGACCGAAAACCTAAGTTCCTTTCTCCTACTCAGTATTTTGTTCAACTCTCATGTTACCACTGGAAAACTGCATAAAGCAGAATATTCTAGAGAACTCTGCCTGGCAAATAACTTTTATTAATAAAACCTGCTTAGGAAGCGAATGTTTCTATGACTTGAGCTCTTTTTTTTTTTTTTTGCAGAGTTTTTATTTATTTATTTATTTTTTACAATTAAAAAGTTCATGTTTGGGTTTGGTCATACAGTGTTTCAGCACCTGTCCCTCCACCAGTGCCCATCTTCATACAAATAAAAGATATACAATTAAAAAGTTCATGTTTGGGTTTTGGTAATACAGTGTTTCAGCACCCGTCCCTCCACCAGTGCCCATCTCCCACCAACAACATCCCCGGTTCCCTCCCCTTCCCCAGCCCTGCTCCATGGCAGGTTCTTTATTTCTCTCCCTTTCTCTCTCTTTCTCTTTTCCTTCCCTTCCAGACTATGGATTACAGAACATACATTAAAAGGTTGTATGACTTGAGCTCTTGCCTAGTCTTTTTATTGTCTGTTGACTCTAAAAGTCTTGGTCACTGAATGTTCAAAGCAATCAGCATTAAACATCTGAAACTTTTAAAACTGTGTGGCTGTTTTATCCATTTTGTTCCTTTGATATGGCAAAGCAGAAACATAAGCATACACATTCAAATCTTTGACGTACTATTGATTTGATAAGGTTATTTGTCTACTTTCAATGGGATTTTATTTCTGTTTGTTTGGGGGCCACACCCAATTGCACTCAGAGCTTACTCCTGGCTTGCATTCAAGGATAAATCCTGGCTGTGCTCAAGGGACCCTGTGTAGTTCTGAGGACAGATTCCAGGATGGCTGTGTCAAAAGCAAGCACTATCCCCACTGTATTGTCTCCCTGGCCCCTGGATGGTATTTTTGTTATTACTTTGAGAGTCTCAGATAAAAATATTGAACTTCCTCATAATAATTACTATTCTTGGCCCTGCCCTCCAAGGAAGAAACTCAGGCAGAGTCAATGATTTGTGTAATGAAGGAACAAGTGACTAAGCTGAGAGTCCTCTCAGGATACCAGGAAGCCAACTCCAGCCTGTGATATATAATACAGGATCAGATCAACACAGCCATGCATCTCTCTCACCCTTTGCTCCTCCATGTGTTGAACATAAACACAATCATGCTGGTGATCTATACGTCCTTTTTGCTCCCTGTTTCCTCCTTTCTTTCTGTAGAAAAGGCGAGTTGATGCCCCTGGAGGCAAGTCTAGGAGCTCATTTCTCCTCTAATGCCAAGTATGCTGCTCCTCAATTCCAAAAGCACACCTAGGAATTGGGGGAGAGGATCTTCCTCCTCCCAACAATGTCCGGTGACAAAAATGCCACCTGCCACTGCTAAGACTGAAGTGGAAAATCCAATTTTGCTTCTGCTGGGAAGCGCACCGTTCTTCCTGAGAGAGCACACTGGTCACTGTTCATCACAAGATGATGTCACAAGCATCGTCTGGCGGGGAGCAGCAATGCAGCTGAACACATTCTCTAAAGAAGCAGGATTCCTGCCATCACATCCCCAGAGAGGTAGAGATGCCACCAAGAATAAATTCTTCATCAAAGATAACACTCTTTCTGATGTTGCTTGATCCGATTTTAACCCCTCCCAACCCTGAAATGCAGCAGGGGCTCAAATATCTGATTTAACAGAGGCAGTGAAAGTTATAATTCACAAATCCTGAGATATGATTGGCAGAACTAGGAATAGAGAGGGCTAAGGAGGCAAGTGGGGGCAGGAGGAAGGAAGAGGGTGGGAAGGGGCCATGGTGGAGGGAGTTTGGCACCCCCTGGAGGTCCTGGCAGGGATTGAGTGTAGCAGCACTACAAGCAAAAACCAATAAATTTAATGCCACTGTATTAAAATTTGCAAACCCCTTAGTTAAACAATAGCCTTTTAAAGAGAGATTCAGATTTCAAATGGGATTCATAGGATGTAAAGACGGCACATAAGAAGACTGAAGTGGGACATATTACATGGATGATTCCTTTTATGCTCAGGGAGCAGTCCTGGTGGGGTTTGGGGGATTGTATGGGCTGTTGGGGATTTAACTCAGATAAGTCAAGGATAAGGAAAGCACCTACCCCCTATCACTCCAGGCTGGGATGGTCCCTATTGCGGGCACATCTGCCTTTAATCAGAGCCTTCAGCATATGATGTGGAGGGAGGAGCGATCAATTTCCACTGAGAAGAAATCTCTGTGGGTCTCTGGGGAAATTTTCATCTCACAGTGCTTTCAAGTTTTATGTGAACAGCCCCATCATTCTACTGTACAGTGGTAGGACGAGCACTATTGTCTTCCTGACTCATAAAAAAATGGAGGTCAAGTGAGGCGAGCTGCCAGGAGAGAAAAGACCACTAAACTTACAGAAGCTGCACAGTTCCAACACTTGACAGCACTTTACCTACTCAGTCTCTTTGTCTGTAAAATGGGGCTAGTGAAGGTGCCTTCATCAAAGGATATTACGAGGATTAATAAAATAACTCAGAAGAAGGTTTAGTGGCACCTGTGAAGTCTTTGGTGGAAGTGTTAGTTGTTTCTTAAGATTGCCCCTATAAGAGGCAATTACTATCTATTTTACAGATAAGGTTGAAGAACAGAAAGTAAAATGACTCCTTTGGTCAACGAGCTTGTGGGTCTCAAACAAATAAAATGATTCCAAAACTGGGCTGTATCCGTTCTACCCAAGAATGCAACCTTCCCAGAACTCAGGGTCATGGTACTCATTCAAGGTAGTCCACCTGAAGACAGCAAGTCCTGGTGTAACAGCATACCTGGAAGCTTTCTGTCTCAGAAAGCACACAACAATTTGTCACCATCCAAATAACATTCCAACACTGTGTCACACAAAGACTTCTATGGGACTAAGTTCTCATTCCAGTCATCAGAGCGGCTAAATTAGTTCCAAGGCAGAGTCAAATATTTGAGGCTAATTAGTAATATGAAAGTCAAAAGGATGTTTAGTTAGTGATTAGACAGTTGTAAAGATAAATTTTATCTCCTGAAACAACATTACATTTCTGGGTGCATCATGACATTTCTTTACCTTCATTACATAATTTCTGTTATAGACGCTTTTTTATGAAAGGATAAGCATACACAGAGATTAACTGAAAATATCTTCCCTATTTTTCTGGTTCTTGCATGTAGTGATGATTCCAAAGATAACCTTCTTAGCTCTGTGGACTCAATAGAGAATGGTTATCTTTGCCCTGAGCAATTTTTATTCAATGGAATTTTGTAGGTATTAGCTATGCAGCGCAGTTCATCAATAAATGCTAGACTTTAGAGGTGACTACAAGAGTATGCCACCCGCAAAGCAGAGCCTGGCAAGCTTCCCATGTCGTATTTGATATGCCAAATACCAGTAACAATTATAGACCTCATTCCCATGACCTGATGTAATGGTTTGAGGCTCTTTATGTTCCTGAAGCAAGCAGATGCCTTTGGGCTCTACTAGCATGAGACAGGACATTGGAGTTATTACTGGTGCCCGCTTGAGCAAATCGATGATGAACGGAAAGACAGTGATACAGTAATACAGTGATTAGTTTAGGGTTGGAGTGACAGTAGAGATAGGCGATAGGATATGACACCCCACCTACTGTCAAGTTTGTGATAAGTAGGCAGTGAAAAGTGCTTGCCTGGCACACACTGACCAGCAATTCATCCCTGGCACTGCATCCCTGAATACTGCCAGGAGTGATCCCAGATCACAGATTCAAGATTAAGTAAGTAATCTGAATACTGTTGGTGTGGCCCAATCCCCCAAATATGTTAGTGTATCACTATTTTAAGGGAGCCTCCCAATCTGTGCCCAGGTTACATGAAGGTTACTCCCAGTATACTTGGCAAGCCAGGCCATGTGAACAGATGCCATGGTCCAGAGATCTTGCACTGCTGGTGGACACAAGGCTACACTGAGCAGTGCTCAGAGGGCCATACAGGGCCAGAGATTAAATTCAGGTCCTTGAAAATGCAAGGCGTATGCCCCTGATCCCTGAGCTGTCCCCAGGCACAGGATGTTTGTGCAAGCACTTTGTAAACAACAAAGAGATAAACTGGAATATCCAACAGATAATTACTAGCAATAACTGGTAGGAGAAAATAGCTCAAACCTGTGCTTGGATTTTTGGTGGCCTGGAAAAAAAACAGCTCATGATATATTGTCAATGCCAATAACTCCACATTACTTTCATGCACTTACCTCTCTCTCATGTCTCTTAAGCTAGAGGTAGCCAAAAGGCAGCCAAAGCACTGGCTGGATCTGACCAGTCATAATTATATATAACATTTTCCCTTACATTCAGTTTTCATTAGCTTTATTTATGTATGTTTCTTCTTGCTTTATCCAATAAATTACAGGTTTGACATCCTGGTATAGGTGCTTCTAAATAGCATGCCATGTAGTGAAATGTATTCAACATCACTGAACTGCTTCATCTGAAGTGCAGTAATCTCTGTGCTCAGAAAAAAAGAGTCCCCCAACACCTTGTGTGGGCTGGCCAAGGAGGGACTTGAATTTCCCCAGAGCAAGAGCAGAAGCATATTTCTGATGTATTTCAAAGCAATCTCAAATGGCAATCTATTATCTAGCCATATATAACAAGTTTTTTTATATTCTAATAGTACTTGATAACTTTAACCACACATTTGTGGTCATTACTTGATGTGGTCTTGACCACAAACTTGGCAGCAGATTGGATGGCAGTTACTATCTTTTCACACAATGGGCTTGGAGAGGGAGAGGACTTGTACAAGATGACATTAATAATAGGAGCAGTTAAAGAAATAAAAGAGGACACGAGGAAATGGAAACACATTCCCTGCTCATGGAGTGGGAGAAATTACATTGTGAAAATGGTTATACTCTCTAGACCTTTATACAGATTCAATGCAGTCCCTATAAAGATACCCATGCCATTCTTCAAAGAAATTGACCAAACATTCCTGAAATTTGTATGGAATAATAAACCCCCACAAATAGCTAAAGCAATCCTTGGGAAAAAGAATATGGGAGGCATCATCTTTCTCAACTTCAAAAACTGTACTATAAAGCAGTAGTAATTAAAACAGCATGGTAGGGCCGGAGCGATAGCACAGCGGGTAGGGCATTTGCCTTGTATGCGGCAGACCCAGCATCCCATATGGTCCCCTGAGCACCACCAGGAGTAATTACTGAGTGCAAAGCTAGGAGTAACCCCCTGAGCATTGCAAGGTGTGACCCAAAAAAGCAAAAAAAAAACAGCATAGTATTGGAGTAAAACATACTTATGGACCTATGAAACAGAGTTGAGTATCCTGACACACAAAACAAATTAGGATCCTAAAGTAACATTTATTATCATTTTGTAATTGGAATTGTTTTTTCTTATCTTAATTTTCTGTATGTTACTAAATATTTTGTACTTTTTCAATTTTATTATAGTAAACAAATCAGGGGGAGTTGTTGCAGGATACCTAAAAGCCTAAAAGCCTCTGCATCTGCCCTGGATTGCCTCCTGCAGGTCACTTTGTAGATAGGGGGTTAGTTTAAATGTGGCAGTTTATCTGACCATGTATTCTGTACTGGCTGGTATAAATATTCTCTCATGCTACCACAATCATCGTGGGACTAGCTAGATTTTACCAGCATATTTGCCTGGCCACGTTGGCTCTCTAAGTAATTAGACCAGAGAGAAATGCTGTTTGCCTCCAAGCAAGCAAGCATGGCTCCCTGATAACTCAAAGGCAACTAAAATACAAAACTACTGTGAAGTAGAGGAGACTCTTGTGAAGGCTTGGAGAAATATTTAACTGGCATTAGTATAGTCTTTGGTACAGAGACATGCCATATCAGAAACCCACTTCTCTACCCTATAAAGGCATTTCCAGGTAGATCTTGGCTCAAAACATTAGCATATAAAAGGGCCTAAATGAGATGCTGGGAGAAATTACCTGGGGGCATTTGACCCTCCCTGCTTCCCATAATAGTGGGAGGTCTGAGTTGCAGGGGTATAAAGCTAGGCTGCTTCCTCTCTTGCTCTCTCTTTTTTGGGGAGCTCTCTTTTTGGGGCTTGCACTCTTCTTGGGAGTCTTGTCTTTGTCTCCTCTTTACAGGGCCTTAACACGTGGTAGCCACCATCTTGGCCTACACGTGGCTGGGGTTCTAGCCGGGAATCCTAAGCACAGGGTTTTTTCTATTGCTGACTTGTATGTCTGAACCTGTGATAAGTAAAGCCTTTTAAAACTGCATCGGATTCCTGAGTCTTCATCCATTCCCGCTGGCTTTGGAGGTAAAACAGAACTTGCTTCCCGGCACTGTTGGGAACCCCAGCAGCATCCCCAACACATGATCATTTGATCTTTGATAAAGGAGCATAAAGTACGAAATGGAGCAAGGAAAGCCTCTTCAATAAGTGGTGTTGGGAAAACTGGGTAGGTATGGGTAAAAAAACTGAATTTGGACCTCTGTAACACCATGCACAAAAGTCAGATAAAAATGGGTTAAAAATCTCAATATCAGACCTGAATTCACAATGTATGTTGAAGAAAATATAGGAAAAACCCTCCATGACTTTAAAGCTATGTTTCAAAGGTGAAACACCACTAACAAAGCAATTAGAAGCAAAGATAAACATATAGGACTACATGAAACTAAAAAGCTTCTTTACTTTAAAAGAAATGGTGACCAAGATACAAAGGCAGTCCACAGATTGGGAAAGAATATTTACCCAATACCCATATGGTAAGGGGTTAATATCCAGGATATGTCAGGCACTGGTAGAACTTTACAAGAAGAAAACAGCCAACCCCATCAAAAAATGGGGAGAAGAACTGAACAGAAACTTCGACAAAGAAGAAATTCGAATGGCCAAAAGCATATGAACAAATGCTCATCATCAGTAATCACTAGGAGATGCAAATCAAAACAACAATGAGATATCATCTTATACCACAGAGACATATATCCAAAAAAGTAAGAACAAGTGCTGGTGTGGATGTAGGGAGAAAGGAACTCTCATCCATTGTTGGTGGGAATGTGGACTGGTACAATCTTTTTGGAAAACAATATGGACATTCATCCAAAACCTAGAAATTGAGCTCCCATTTGACCCAGCAATAGCACTCCTGGGAATATACTCTGGGAGGCCAAAAACACACAGCAGAAAGACCATCTAAACTTCTATGTTCATAGCAGCACTATTCACAATAGCCAGAATCTGGAAACAATCCAAATGCCCAAGAACAGATGAATGGATAAAGAAACTGTGGTACATCTACACAATGGAATATTATGCAGCTGTTAGGAAAAACAAAGTTATGAAATTTGCCTGTAAGTGGATGGACATGGAGAGGGTCATGCTGAGTGAAATTAGATAGAGGGAAAGGAACAGATATAGAATGCTACATTTATTTGTGGGATATAAAAAAAATAGTATGATACTAATATCCAAGGTCATGCAAAACATGGATCAGGAGGTCTTGTCAGTGGGTGGAATCTACTGCAAGTGTGCAGGAGTCAGAGGTTAGGTAAGACAGAGAAAGGAACAGTGTACTAGTAATTGTTGGAAATGATAATACCAGCCTAGAACAGAGCATTGAAAGTAGGCAAAGAGATATACACGATAACCTTTAAACGTATGTATTGCAAGCCACAGTGTGTAAAAGAAGGAAGAGAGAGAGATACAGAGAGAGACAGAGACAGAATGAAGAGCAAAGTGCCTGCCATAGAGGCAGGCTAGGGGGGGTGTGGGGAGGGAATCAGGGGACATTGGTGGTGGGAAATGGGCACTGGTAGAGGGATGAGTGCTGGAACACTGTATGACTGAAACTCAAACATGAACATCAGTGAAAAAAGAAAAAATAGGAGCAGCAACACTCATTTCTGTATACAATATTTTTTAAAAGACTTTTTCTCTCCTTAGGCTTTAGAACACTCTTATGTCATGACCTTATCTACCCATTATTCTACCTACTCACCACTCAATTGTCACGCACACAATCATGGACTCATTGTCCAAGTCACCACTAAGCCAGTGTTTCCCAAACAAGTGATATGGTTCTCCTTGGGTGGTCTTAGACTGATGCAGGCGGTGGTAAGGTGACGTAGCCTTGGATGCAATTAGGGGAGTACTTCCTGTTTGTTCACTTCTGAAAAGGGGGAGCTAGGCCAATGAGTTTGGGAACCCTGGCACTAATCTGTCATCTACAGATTCCCAAACTCCTATCCATTCTCGTACCTGCCCTTCCTTCCATGTACCTTCATCACCACATCCACTCACCGTCTGAGGACCTGTTTTGTGCTTGTCCCTGTACAGAACACTACTTACTAGTTTTTATTCCTATGAAAAGAAAAGCTGTGTCATTTGAGCAGAATGGCTCCACGAACAGGATCTGCATCGTTTCTCATTTGCCACAGATTTTCCCCTGAAGATAGCAAAACACAATGAAATGCTCTAATGCCTCCTGTTAAATGAAATAAAATATTGGTAGTTTGACAACAAAAGAATCAAAAAACCATTCACTCTGGTTAGTAAGAGTCTTCTCATGAACACATTAGTAATACAATAATTATGGTGATGTCGGATCATTTTAGAAAAATAGGCATATTTCCAATTATTTTATGTAAAATACTAGTTCAAATCATTAGAAATAGATGCTTGAAAGAGTCTTGGAGTTTTCTGGAAAAGCTCATCTAACCATCTAGGTGTCTTTTCAGGCTGCAATTCAGATTTGAAATTTAATTCCACCATTTCAGAACTGAGAGTAATGAATGAATTATCCATGATACAGGTGGCCTAACATATAAAGACACCATTAACAGATGTGTTTCAGAGTAGATTAAAGCAAAACATCAGAGATCACATAAAACAGAGTGAAACAAATTATGAATATCTTATCAATTAGTACATGAAAGGGGGACGTCTCAAACATGCAAAATAAAACATTTGAATTTACACATTAATAAAAGTGAAACAGAAAACTTCCATAGCTGATTAAAAACATTAAATTTTCCCAAAAGGGCTATGATTCTAACAAAGTGAACTTTCAATAGGAGCTCTCAGTTAAGTGACCTGGTAACTTCACAAGCTACCAGGTCACTTAAATGAATGTACCGAATCCATCTATCAAATCATATTACATAAGCAAGGCCCTTCTTCCATATTTCCAATAGTCCCAGAACCCACCCATAGTGGTTTGAGGTCATCTTTAAACCCTTGCTTATCAAACCAAAGCATGTTAACTTGACCTTCTAAATAAACACAGTCAGATCCATCGGTTTCCCCCCATTCCTGTCACCACTGCCCAGACTAGGTAGACTAGGTAGCTCCATCTCTCTCTCTCTCTCTCTCTCTCTCTCTCTCTCTCTCTCTCTCTCTCTGTTATTTTTTTCCTCTTTGGGTCACACCTAGCAATGCTCAGTGATTACTCCTGGATTTACACTAAGGAATTACTCCTGGTGGTGCTGGGGAACCATATGAGATGTGGGGAATTGAACCTAGGTCAGCTGTGTGCAAGGCAAACATCCTACCCATTATCCTGTATCTCTGACTGTTCATCTCTCTCTCTCTCTCTCTCTCTCTCTCTCTCTCTCTCTCTCATGCCCAAGGCAGTCTCTCTGCAGTCTCCTCTTCATGCCACAGAGCAGTCAGTTCAGAAATGGAACAGCATTAGCCAAGCCTAGGACGGAAGCTGGGGTATGGACCACCCGTCAACCTTCGAGCACAGCTACACCCCTAGTTCAGTCCAAATTGTTTGAGCCACATCTCTACAGCTACATTTCACATTCTCCAACAGCTCTTGACTCCACCATCTCCTGCTTATATTTTGTTCTTCAAACCCTCCAGTTTCTGGTTTTTTGTTTGTTTGTTTGTTTGCTTTTTGGGTCACACCCAGCAATGCTCAGGAGTTACTCCTGGCTCTACACTCAGGAATTACTCCTGGCTGTACTTGGGGGACCATATGGGATGCCGGGATCGAACCCAGGTTGGCCACATGCAAGGCAAATGCCCTACCCACTGGACTATTGCTCCGGCCCCAAGCCCTCCAGTTTCTTTTATTTCTGAGTCCTTCCCTTTAAAATCCTCTTTTCCTTCCATCATGTGGCATGTTTTCACTGACCACCTTCTACTCATCTTTTCAGTTCCCAATTGAAAGACCACCCACTCCAAGAAGCCTTTTCCTTCCTTCCTAACAAACTATTGCCTCAGCATCCAAACTCCAACACCAATGCCCGACAGGGCACTCTCTGCTGGCTTGACTCTGCTTTTAGTAAGCTAGTTGGTTGGTTGGTTGGTTGGTTGGTTGGTTAGTTGGTTGGTTGGTTGGTTGGCTAGTTGGTTGGTTGGTTGGTTAGTTTGCCTCACCAGAAAAAGGTTTGTGTCCTAGAGTCTGAACTCCATCATATCTGTGAAGAAATAGGCCAACCAGATGGAGGGAATTTGCTTATATGGGAAATAGCTAGGTTTATTGAGAGTTGATTCTTGGCTCTGTGCTCAAGGATCCCACCAGTGGTATTCAAAGGACAAGTCACCATTTGTGGTGCCAGATATCAAACGTAGCTTAGCTACAGGCAAGACGGCAAGACAAGGCCCAGTGCTCTTGAGCAGGGTCCACATTACTTAATCTCATGACTATTGCTTCCTCCCTTCTCCTATTTTGAATTGTTGTGGGTTCACATCTACATGGAAGGCATGTACCTTGCACCTTTACGCAAAGCAAGTGCTCCACAACCTTAGCCCTTCTCCAAGTGCAATGGGATGAATTGTGGAGGAAGTGAATGGCTCTAGATGTCCTCAAGAAACCCAGGCCAGGGAGACAGCCCAGAGGTGTGAGCCAGTCCTGCTATCCCTGCCCCAAGTCAGCGGGGAGTATCCTCTGAGCATCTCTGAGTGTGGCCCACCCCCACCTCCCCTAAAATGAAATGAAGTGAAATGGAGTCCCACTATTCTGGTTTCAGGGGAACAAAACCTTCCAAGTACCAAAAGTATCAAGAAATTTAGGATTGTCTAATTGTCTTTTAGTTGTTTCATTTTTTTTCTTTGTGGGGGGCACACTTGGCAGTGCCCTGGGCTTGCTCCTGCCTCTGTGCTCAAGGATTACTTCTGGTAGTGCTCAGGGGGATTATACTGGGGACCAAGGATCAAATCTGGCTTGGCTGCAGGCCAGGCTAGTGCTCTACCCATTGTACTAACGCTCCAGCCCTTTTTTTCTATTTGTCTTTCTTACATTCCCATGTCTAGAAATTCAAGACCAAACCAGGGGCCTGAGTAATAGCACAGCGACTAGGGCGTTTGCCTTGCATGCAGCTGATCCGGGTTCAATCCCTGGCACCCACTGTGGTCCGCTGAGCCTGCCAGGAGTGATCCCTGAGCGTAGAGCCCTGAGCACTGCTGGGTGTAGTTCAAACATTCTTCAGGCAGGGGTGGCAGTGACTTTCTGCCACCACAGCACCCCAAAGAAAGAGATGCGATGGGTACCTTTATCCCTATGGGGCCTGTTTCCCTCGGATACTCCTCTATTTTGGTATTATTGTATTGTTTTGCTTGTTATTATTGTGGTTTCTGAGCCACACCTGGAGGTGCTGGGAAAGGTGCTGAGTCCAGGCTCAGCTTCCAGCTGGGGGAACCCACCGTGAGGTTCAGGGGCCGGAGACCAGAGTCCCTCCACACAGGGCACGAGCTCCAGCCTTCAGAGCTGTCTCTGGCCCCAGGCTTGGTTCTGCTTTGGTGCCAAGTTTCACCGCCTTACGTTCCTACTTGGTGCTGGGACTGACACCCGCGTAAGCTACAGAACCACGCAAACGCCCCCCAGTGACTCACTTAGCAGGGACACTGCTTCCCTGTCACCATCGCCATCACCACCGCCACCACCACAAGACATCTTTGGGACAGGTAAAACCCCGAGCCCACCCCATCCCTCGCCCCGCACCTCGCCCCGCATCAGCACCTCAGACCCTGACACGTTCCACCGCATCATGGGAACGGCCTTACCACGACCGCGGCATCCCTGCCACGGATGGGGACCGCAGCCGCGAGCAGGCCACGCAGGGCAACGGAGGGTCCCCGGGGTGTTCCCCTTCGGGGGCGCCTCTGAGACCAGGACTCGGGTCACGCAAGCCGTGCGGGGACGCGGTCGGGGACAGTGGCGGTGGGCGGCCGCTCCTCTCCCGCTCCCCACCGAGCCCAGGCTCCGTCGCCCCTCGCCGCGCCCCTGCACAGGTCCCGCCGCCCCGCACCCCTCCGGCCCCGCGTCTCCTCCGCTCCCGGCCCGGCCAGGCCTGCCCCTCTCCACTTACGCTGCGCTGGGCCCGGAGAGACAAAGGCTGCGCGCCCGGCCGCCGCTCCCGCCGCGCTGCGGGCCGGAGGTGGGGCGGGGCGGGCTGGCGGGGCGGGGCTGGAGCGCGCAGACCCCGTCCCCGCGTCCCCGCGTCCCCGCGTCCCTATCCTCAGCCCTGGAGAAGCTGCCGCCTCCGCTGTCCGCCCCTGGGGGGCGGAGGAGAGAGATGGAGGGGAGACGTGTGCGCACGCGTTTGTGTGCGTGTGTATGTGTGTGTGCACACGGGTGCTCACGCTATGTGTGTATGTGCGCACACGCGTATGTGTTTGCACGCCTATTTGTGTGGGCGTCCATGTGTGTATCTGCGTCCAAGCGTGTGCATGTGTGCATCCTCACGTGTACCGACGTATGTGTGCACAGGCACGTGCACACGCAGATGCAGGTGAGTATGTGGGTATGTTAAGTGCAAATGCGTGTGCTTCCACGTGTGCACGCGCATGTGTGCATATATGTGTGTGTGTGCACGTGCTTGCTTCTCAGTCATCTCCCCCTCCATCATCCCTGAGTCACCACCCCTCCCCTGCAGGTCTCTCCTACCCAACTGTGGACGCTCTTCCTCCTGCCTGCCCCACCTTTCCCCTTGACTGGCAGGCAGAGCAGAGACCTGAGAGGTAAAGTGCTCAGGGATGCCGGGCAGGCAAGACCAATTGGGCAGATGGCACCGCCCCTCCTAGAGGCAGAGCATAGGAGCACTGCCCTATCCTCCACCCAGTGCTGGCACCTGGCTTCCAAGATGGTCAGGTCAGCAGGTGGTGACAAGCTGAGGCTGCTCCTCCTCAGGCCTGCAGGGAGTCCGGAAGTGCCCCCTCATGGGGAAGGGAACGTTTGCATTTTGTTATGGACACTGGTTTGGATTTATCTTCATTTTGAAACCTTTGTTGCTGTTATGGATTTGAAAACCAGTGGAGGTCCAGTAGCAGGATGACCCCAGATGCCCAGCCTGGGCTTGAAAGGCTGTCCGCAGTCAGCCAGGAAAGCACTTACACCAAAACAGGATCACATGATCATTTTCCATGTGCAAAGTTCAGGCACATTCCGTGTATCGCCTGATTGATTTACTCCTGCAGATGGTTGTGCGCTGAGCAGTTATCTGCCTGCTCAGTGGCCAGCTTCAGAATAGCCCTTAATTTCTTGTAAAGCTGATTAGACCAGCGGGCAGAATGGTTGCAGGCCCACAGTGGTGGCAGAGCACACATTAAGGCGCCCAATAGCCCTGGGCCAAACCCTGTTACTGCACGCCTGTATTTTGAGAGGAGCGCTCAGGAATAAAGCACACACAGAATTTTGATGCCGATTCCAGGTGTTTAAATCCAGTACTGACAGGCTGTCTGAACCAAACTGCAGATCTGACTTGGATATCTTTTGCTGCTTCATGGGGCCCCAGGGGTGGGATCTTGAGGTTCTCTGGGTCAAGCCCTCAGAAGCAGAGTTGGGTTCCCCCTCTTTGCTTGCCTGGAGTTCTGGGATCTGAACTGAAAGTATGAGACTTCTTCATCCCTAGGACTCAGCTCTTAGCGGGGCTGGGCCAGTCTAAAGAGGATCCTCAGCTATGCCTAGAACAGCATCTCCCAGGAGGAAGAGAACAGTCTGCACAGACAGCTTAGCTGTCTGCCACCTATGCCTGCTTTCAGGAGCATTGCTAGTGGCAGCTCGGAAGCAGGCTGCCTTTCTGAAACTCAGTACTCCCATTAGCTTCGTCCTGGGGCAAGTATGCTGTTGGGACAACAGTGCCTTGGTTTCCTCTACAGAAACTGCCTGTGTATCACCAAGCATTCACGCTGGCAAAGCACCTCTAAGCACAACTAGGAAAGTGCTTGAACCTGTCGGGGGCGCAGCGGGGTCCCCGACAGTGTCAGGACAGAGGTTTTCTTCTACCTCCGAGGACGCCAGGAGAACAGATGAAAACTCACGAATCCGGTGCAGTTCCAAAAATGGCTTTTAATAGTTCAAAAGCTCTTGCACAGCAATCCAATATAATGAACAAACTCTAGCTCTGGTCCGAACTTAGACCATACAAAAGAGCCTAAGTCTCCCACCAAAGAGAGAGAAGGATCTCACCCGAGCTGAGTCCTACCCAGAAGGAGCAAAAGGCCAAAGAACAAAAAGCCAAAAACCGCAGGGAGCCAAAAGCTGAAGGCTGAGGAACCAAAAGGCAAAAGGTGAAGGGGCCTCAAGTCAGCCCCCTTATATACATCAAAGTAATCCAATCGGGAGGTTGTCATGTCAACAAAGAACCCTAAACAGAGTGTAGTGCCACACCTTATTGCAGGTATAAACAAAGGTTATGCCAAGGACTAAGGAGATTATCTCCTATGTAAAACACTGGAGAGAGAGGGCTGATATAAAGTAATATATCTTAACTTCATGAGCTTCATGTAATCTAGGTGGTACCCACAAGGTCCTTCTTATTATTATCTGCACCAGGGTGATTCTGAGTATCTTGTTCTCGTGTACTGAAAGGGTCACTCTCGCCTGCTTAGAGCAAACTAGTATGATCCTTCCTATAGTCTCAACGTAGCCAGGGTGGTAGTCTCCTGGTAAATTCTAACTGTCCCACATTGGGTGCAGTGGGTATAAAGAGGAGCTGTGCCCAATCTAGAAAACATAGAAGTCTTAGTAGATGTATAAGTCAGAAGTTATTCAATCAAGGTGACTTCTGTAACTGACACACCCTCTAGCAGTGTTTACATAGAAGAGAGGTCTCATTAGAATGAACCTTGATTTAAATAAGATTAAGCTGGGTGTGGGCAAAACAACAAAGCTACCAGATTAGCTAAATCTGTCCTCCAACATGAACCCACTGAGGGGTAGTGACACCGATTTTTTTCTTGATTCTTTTATATTTATTGATTTGATTTGATTGGGAGGTGTTGCAGGACACCTAAAAGCCTAGGCCTCTGCATCTGCCCTGGATTGCCTCCTGCAGGTCACTTCATAGATAGGGGGTAGTCTGAATGTGGCAGTTTATCTGACCATGTATTCTGTACTGGCTGGTATAAATATTCTCTCATGCTACCACAATCATCGTGGGACTAGCTAGATCTTACCAGCATATTTGCCTGGCCACGTTGGATCTCTAAGTAATTAGACCAGAAAGAAATGCTGTTTGCCTCCAAGCAAGCAAGCATGGCTCCCTGATAACTCAAAGGCAACTAAAATACAAAACTACTGTGAAGTAGACGAGACTCTTGTGAAAGCTTGGAGAAATATTTAACTGGCATTAGTATTAGTCTTTGGTACAGAGACATGCCATCTCAGAAACCCCCTTCTCTATCCTATAAAGGCAATTCCAGGCAGATCTTGGCTCAAGATATTAGGTGAGGTGCTGGGAGAAATTACCTGAGGGCATTTGATCCTTCCTGCCAGGGGAAGTTACATTTAGCTTATAGCTTCTCCCAGCTCTGCTAGGAGGCTTTTAATTAGCTCTGGGTCCTTGTAAACAACCAGATGAATTTGCTACATTTCTGTAAAGCTATTTTCCTGTTTTCATCTCTAGACAGCCCAGCCCAGAATGGGCTGGGCTGGAAAGCTGGGGGGATTCCTAGCTATAAAATAAGCTGTAAGAAGAAAGAATCTCTCTCTTTTTTCCCCTTTTGACACTTCAGCTTCTCTTGGTGTTTTGCTTCTCCCTCCTCTCCATTTTCTGTTGGGCCTCAACAAGTGGTGGCAGCCATCTTGGCCTACACCTGGCTGGGGCCTAGCTGGGAACCCAGAGTCCGGAGGTTTTCCTGCTCTTGGATTGTATATTGGAACCTGTAATAGTAAAGCCCTTTTTAAAACTGCATCGGATTCCTGAGTCTTCATCCATTCCCGCTGGCTCCGGAGATAGAAGGGAACTCGCTTACGGACACTGTCAGGGACCCTGCGGCGCTCCCCAACAGGGAGGGGATGTGGGGTTGGGGCACTGTGATTCAAGCTCAAAAGTATCTGCTGCCCCAAAGAATGAGCAGCTGACGTGATGCAGAAAGAGGCCCTGCTCACGGGGGAGGCTCCCATGGCCGGAAGCCCTGTGCTCTCTGGGCAGCTCCCATGGCCAGAAGCCCCCTGCTCTCTGGGTGGCTCCCATGGCCGGAAGCCCCCTGCTCTCAGGATGGCTCCCATGGCCGGAAGCTCCCTGTCTCAGGAAGGCTCACATGGCCGGCAGAGGGGGAGGTGGTCAGGTCGTGTCTGTGGGCTTTCTCACTGACAGGGGGTTCAGGAAAGGATCTGTGCGATGTCCAAGGGAAGTGTCCATTCTCTGTCCACCTACTTCTGTCACGCTGGCCTTGGAGAATAGAACTGATACCCTCTCCACACTCGCCGATGCCTCCCCAGGCTCCCCAGGTTTCAACTCCTCTGATAAGTTCTCCTGGAGGCGTTGGGCTTGCCCAGATCACAGAGCAGGGCTGAGTTGCTGTGTGTATTGGATCAACTTATCTAAGTGAAGGGTACTGAGAGCTGGGGTGATGAACACTGATGCCACATTCTCCAGAGCACGCTGTCAGCCCCAGCAGTGCGGGAAGAGAAGCTGTTCAAGTAACACACGGTGACAGCAGACCGGCCCCAAGGGGAATGTAGAGCGCAGGGCCGCAGGACACTCAGAGGTGCTCACCTGCTTGTCCTTCCCTGCGGAGGCAGTGGCTGCGGGAGTCAGGGATGTGCCTCTTGCTCCCAGAGTGGGAGGCAGAGTCATCCCTTTCGTGGTTCTGGGGCGCCTCTATCCTCTCTTCAGAGATCCTCTGCTCTCTGGGCTTCCTGCTCTCCTGCTTCCCCTCTCAATTCCCTTTCCTCTTTTCTTTGACATCATTTTATTTAGCTATTTTCAGCATCAACATGTGAATTTCTTTTTGTTTGTTCGTTGTTACTTTTAGGCACCTCAGTGATTTACAGAACTGTTAACGTAACGTGAATGCAATTTCCCAGCACCAAGCCTTCAGCCAGACTGTCCCCCTCCTCTACCCTTTTCCCAGCGTGCTTTCCCCATTCCTCCCCTCCCCGTGGTAAGCTTCCTACAGAAGACCAGTTCTTACTTTCTGTTGCTTTGGGGCATGTGTTATTCATCTACTAAGTTTCTTTATATCTCACATCTGAGATAGTGTTCATTCTGTGTCTGCCCACTCCTTCTAACTTCACTTATCATGATGTTCTCAAGATCCAAAAAATGTAGTAATAAATTGCACGATTTCACCTTTTCTTATACCCAAGCAGTATATCATTGCATAGACGTACCATCATTTTTTATCCCATCATCTGTTCCTGGAAACTTGGGTTGTTTCCAGATGTTGGCTATTGTAAATAGTGCTGCAATTAACACAGGAGTGCAAATGTCTTTTCTGAAAAGAGTTTTTTGGGCCACTGGGGAAGATGCCAAGAAGTGAAATTGCTGGGTCATATTGCTAGTTTGTTAGAAACATCCTAGATTTTTAGGAAACAGTTTTAGCAGTGTCCATATTATTTTCCAAAATGGCTGGATCAGTAGAAATTCCCACCAGAAGTGAATGAGGGTCCCTTTCCCCACCACATTCATGCTAATAGTGGTTGTTTTTGTTCTTTTTCGGTGAATGGCAGTTTCACTGGTGTGATGTGATATCTCATTGCTGATTTTATTTACATTTCTCTGGTGAGAATTTTCCATATACTTTTGGGGCATCTGTATATCTTGTTTCAATTCTTGCCTTTTCTGTTCTCTCTTGGGCTATGGGTTACACTGATAGCTTAAACCTTTCGATAGACTTTGTCTCTATAGTTATGGATTATGCAGGTGAAGCAAATCAAGACTAAAGTTTTTTTTAGGACTAGATAAAACAATGAAAAGTAGTGTCTAGCTCTACTCATGGAAAGACTGGCAAATTGGCAAATTCTAGGTATTTATAAAGTAGAAGGGCTGGAGTCATAGTACAGCAGTAGTTTGCCTTGCACATGGTCGAGCCAGTTTAGATCCCCAGCATCCATATGGTCTCTGAACACCTCCAGGAGTAATTCCTGAGTTCAGAGTCAGAAGTAAGCCATGAGCATTCCCAGGTGTGACCCAAAAAGGAAAAAAAGTAGAATATTTAGGGATATTTAGACCTAATGAATAATCTTGGAAATATATCTACCACAGAGCCCAGGGGCAAGATGAAACATAATAGAAAACTATTGCTCTCCATTTATTCTTTGTGGTAATCTTGTTTTCAATGTCAGCTCTAAAGAAGGATGCTATCTATTACTAAAATGGCAAAGATGCTAACTACTAAAATGGCAAAGAACTTTGGTCATGATAAAGAAATAGAGTTTGGCTTAGCAAAGTAGAAGACAGCTTGTCATGATGGATGGATACAGTGAGTACAAAGATCAACTTATGAAGATTAATAGAAGGGCAGATGTATAATTTCTGGGCTCCGAGCTGTTGAAGAAGACTGAAGTTATCAACACTGAAGATAAGCTTGGCATGAAGACTTTCAGTCCAAATGAAGAGGAAATACTTTAAAATAAGTCAAATGCTAGCAACTAAATTAAGGCAGTAAATATATCTGTGGTTCCAGTTCATTTGCTATTATAGAGACTGCAGATCATGATAATGAACAGTAGATTATGAACCACAAAGTGCCCCATGCATCATAAGGAATTTGAGCTACTTACTTTACCACAGTCAAGGAATCCAATTTTCCTGAGAAAGGAAGCTTTCATAGACTTGTTGGAAAATAACATTGAAGCCATATGGGTTGCCTTAAAATATTAGAATTAGGGGTCTATTTTCTCCTCACCAACCTGGAGAGACATAGGTCTGCCTTAGTCAACAGGTAATGGCAAACCAGTTGATATCTGCCTTCTAAGCTAGAGCATTAAAGGCCTGACTTAATAAAACGCTTGCTCTACCCAGTTCAGATAAGCCTATTCAGAACAAAGCCACCAGACTGGGAGGTGCGCAGCTACGTGGAAAGGTCATGGAGAGGCACTCAGGTCAACATTTCCGGCTTTTCGGGCTCCTGAGTCCATGCTCTGGGTGTGTGGAGTGAAGATGGCTCCAATAATCCTGGCTCATACAGCCTTCGAGACACCTTCAGCTGTTTGACACTTTTCAGCCAAGCCCCCAGATGTGTGGACAAGAGTCTAGCAATTCTTTCTGTGATTTGTGCAAACTGTTGATTTTCTATGAACGTATAAAATGATTGTTTAATGTTTCTATGTCTGGTTGTTATATAGAAATAGCTAACAGGAATATCAAATATCACTTGATCACTTGAATCACTTGAATCCCGTTATTCATCGATTTTCTCGAGCAGGCGCCAGTAACATTTCCATTGGACCCTATCATGTGCCAATGTAGCCCAATGGCATCTGGTTGATTCAGGAATATGAAGAGCCTCTGAATATCAAATATATTTTTAAAAAATCATGCCAGATAGAGCAAAATAGATTTTGTCTTCAAAAAGCTCGCTGCACCTGCTGGCACACAGGGCTTATTCCTGACCCTGGGCTCAGAGAGTAGTCCTGGGGGCCTGGGGATCATATGGAATGTGGAGGACTGTGACTGAACCATGATCAGCCAGGGGCAAGGCAAGTGCCTGACCTACTGTACTACCTCTCTAATATCAAAGACTACATAAACTTCATAAGCTGCTTAATCCACACAGAATTCTCCCAGCTTTGAATGGGACCTAGAATAAGAAAGACTCTACAGTATGTTTTGCTTTCTGTGCAAGCATCCAGGCTGTTGGCACCCAACAGAATTTCAGATCTGGAACTATTCTTGGTACTAAATTTTTTTTTTGGCGAAATCACAGAATTGTCACAATCACAGAGCAGTCAATCACAGAGAAAGTCCTTGAGGTTCTGTAGCAAGGCCATGCAATCAACATGAATTACTCAGCTTTTGACAAACCCTCTTTTTACAACCTGGGGATGCCTCAGTGGTGGAGTACCTGACTTCCATGAGTTCAGTCCCCAGGGTCACCCTACATGTCTGAATATGATCCCAGTGGTGTGGCCCCAGCACCACAACCAGGTCTTCCACCGACAGTGTACCACACTCAACTGTAGTAATCATTGTGATAGGGTGTGCGAAGTCTTGGCAAACCGCAGGGTGCAAGACTGTAGCCATGTATTTTCCCAGGCCATCCTAACAACAAGAATAAAGGGGAAATAGATGGATGGCTTTTGTGTTAATAAGAAAGCAACCACTGTCATGCTGCTGGATGGATACAGTCTTCTCTCTTGACCATAAGACAGCAATGATCATTCGAATGAACTATTTATAGTCAATCAGATCCTGACAGACTCTCCAAGTCATAAGACTGGACAGATCTAGTAGTAACTCTCAATGCATTCAGGACTAAACACAGCTAGGATAAAGGGCCAGACAAGTGTCACGAGGCCAGACAAGGTCTCTTGTACTGTAACCCCTGACTTCAATCTCCAATCCATGACATACCAGGCGTAGGACTCTGTAAGGCAAAAGGGGATGGGAGAAAGATTGTCTTAGTGTGTGGATGAAAGCTAAAAATGAGTGACTATTATCAAGGGTACTTTTAGAGACTATGAAAAGGAAAAGTTATTATAAATATTAGCACTTTGAGCAGTATACTTAATCATTGATTTTGTATGGGAAGAGAAAATTATATTTTTTATTGAATTGAACAATATTAAAATATATCTGAACCAAGAAAAGGATAGATAGGGGCTCTCCCCAGGCTTAGCTGACCTTGGGGATCCCAGGAAGACAGATGGATTTTGGGAGTGGGCCCATCACCTCTGAGGGGTCCCAGAAGCAGCCGGATGAGACTTGCCCACCACACTAGCCTCCACCTTCACTGTCTGGATGCTGCAACATAATCAGCCCACCCGGGAGGGATGCTACCTCAAGACCAGATTAACCAAGCAGAACGAGTTAGAGCCCAGGTAGGCAGCTCCCAGAAGCAGGAATCACCAGGAATTCATCAGATGGAGCCGGGCTGGCCCTTCCCCCTCCATTTTGTCCGAGTCTGGTGGCGTCACCCAGGAGCTGCCCTGGGGCGACCAGCCATAACATGCAGAGCCTCACACGTGGCTGCGGAAGCTGGAACTCGGCTCTCCCAGGCTTAGCTGACCATGGGGCTCCCAGGAAGACAGATGGGTTTTGGGAGTGGGCCCATCACCTCTGGGGGTCCCGGAAGTAGCCGGATGAGACTGACCCACTACACTAGCCTCCACCTTCGCTTTCCAGATGCTGACCATGAGGCCCCTAAGTTGCACAACTGCAAGCGGCCGTGCGGTCCATCAAACTAGTGGAAACAGTTATGTCCTTTAATGTACTGCATTCTACGATGTGTAGGAAAGTTAGGCAGGAGGGAGAGATAGAGAGGAGAGAAAAGACATACAGAACCCGCCAAGTAGTTGAGGTGTGGGAGGGGGAGGGGAGGTGGGGACATTGGTGATGGGAGATGGGTTCAGGTGGAGGGATGGGTGTTAGAACACTGTGGAACCCACTAGCCACCATGGTTGCTGTCGGACGCTGCGAAAGCGGCCCTCAGACCAGATCAACAGAGCAAAAGCCAGTTCGAGCCCAGGTAGGCGGCTCCAAGAGGCGGGAATCACGGGAAGTCGTCAGTGGAGGCGTGGTCGTCCCTTCCCCCTCCATCTTGTCGGACCTGGTGGCCCTGCCGGCGGCTGCCCACGGGCCAGCACAGGGCCTCACGGAAGGCTGGGGAGGCTGGCGCTCGGCCTGCGCCGGGCCTAGCTGACCATGGAACCCCGAGGAGGGCAGATGGGTTTTGGGAGTGGGCCCGTCGCCTCTGAAGGGGTCCCCGGAAGCAGCCAGATGTGACTTCGCCCACCACACTAGCCACCATGTTTGCTGTCCGGGCGCTGCGAAAGCGGCCTCAGACCAGATCAACAGAGCAAAGCCAGTTCGAGCCCAGGTAGGCGGCTCCAAGAGGCGGGAATCACCGGGAAGTCGTCAGTGGAGGCGTGGTCGTCCCTTCCCCCTCCATCTTGTCGGACCTGGTGGCCCTGCCGGCGGGCTGCCGCACGGGCCAGCACAGGGCCTCACGGAAGGCTGGGGAGGCTGGCGCTCGGCCTGCGCCGGGCCTAGCTGACCATGGAACCCCGAGGAGGGCAGATGGGTTTTGGGAGTGGGCCCGTCGCCTCTGAGGGGGTCCCGGAAGCAGCCAGATGTGACTCGCCCACCACACTAGCCACCATGTTTGCTGTCCGGACGCTGCGAAAGCGGCCTCAGACCAGATCAACAGAGCAAAGCCAGTTCGAGCCCAGGTAGGCGGCTCCAAGGCGGGGAATCACCGGGAAGTCGTCAGTGGAGGCGTGGTCGTCCCTTCCCCCTCCATCTTGTCGGACCTGGTGGCCCCTGCCGGGCGAGCTGCCCACGGGCCAGCACAGGGCCTCACGGAAGGCTGGGGAGGCTGGCGCTCGGCCTGCGCCGGGCCTAGCTGACCATGGAACCCCCGAGGAGGGCAGATGGGTTTTGGGAGTGGGCCCGTCGCCTCTGAGGGGTCCCGGAAGCAGCCAGATGTGACTCGCCCACCACACTAGCCACCATGTTTGCTGTCCGGACGCTGCGAAAGCGGCCTCAGACCAGATCAACAGAGCAAAGCCAGTTCGAGCCCAGGTAGGCGGCTCCAAGAGGCGGGAATCACCGGGAAGTCGTCAGTGGAGGCGTGGTCGTCCCTTCCCCCCTCCATCTTGTCGGACCTGGTGGCCCTGCCGGCGGAGCTGCCCACGGGCCAGCACAGGGCCTCACGGAAGGCTGGGGAGGCTGGCGCTCGGCCTGCGCCGGGCCTAGCTGACCATGGAACCCCGAGGAGGGCAGATGGGTTTTGGGAGTGGGCCCGTCGCCTCTGAGGGGTCCCGGAAGCAGCCAGATGTGACTCGCCCACCACACTAGCCACCATGTTTGCTGTCCGGACGCTGCGAAAGCGGCCTCAGACCAGATCAACAGAGCAAAGCCAGTTCGAGCCCAGGTAGGCGGCTCCAAGAGGCGGGAATCACCGGGAAGTCGTCAGTGGAGGCGTGGTGCGTCCCTTCCCCCTCCATCTTGTCGGACCTGGTGGCCCTGCCGGCGAGCTGCCCACGGGCCAGCACAGGGCCTCACGGAAGGCTGGGGAGGCTGGCGCTCGGCCTGCGCCGGGCCTAGCTGACCATGGAACCCCGAGGAGGGCAGATGGGTTTTGGGAGTGGGCCCGTCGCCTCTGAGGGGTCCCGGAAGCAGCCAGATGTGACTCGCCCACCACACTAGCCACCATGTTTGCTGTCGGACGCTGCGAAAGCGGCCTCAGACCAGATCAACAGAGCAAAGCCAGTTCGAGCCCAGGTAGGCGGCTCCAAGAGGCGGGAATCACCGGGAAGTCGTCAGTGGAGGCGTGGTGGTCCCTTCCCCCTCCATCTTGTCGGACCTGGTGGCCCTGCCGGCGAGCTGCCCACGGGCCAGCACAGGGCCTCACGGAAGGCTGGGGAGGCTGGCGCTCGGCCTGCGCCGGGCCTAGCTGACCATGGAACCCCGAGGGAGGGCAGATGGGTTTTTGGGAGTGGGCCCGTCGCCTCTGAGGGGGTCCCCGGAAGCAGCCAGATGTGACTTCGCCCACCACACTAGCCACCATGTTTGCTGTCCGGACGCTGCGAAAGCGGCCTCAGACCAGATCAACAGAGCAAAAGCCAGTTCGAGCCCAGGTAGGCGGCTCCAAGAGGCGGGAATCACCGGGAAGTCGTCCAGTGGAGGCGTGGTCGTCCCTTCCCCCCCTCCATCTTGTCGGACCTGGTGGCCCTGCCGGCGAGCAGCTCCCCAGGGCCAGCACAGGGCCTCACGGAAGGCTGGGGAGGCTGGCGCTCGGCCTGCGCCGGGCCTAGCTGACCATGGAACCCCGAGGAGGGGCAGATGGGTTTTGGGAGTGGGCCCGTCGCCTCTGAGGGGTCCCGGAAGCAGCCAGATGTGACTCGCCCACCACACTAGCCACCACCATGTTTGCTGTCCGGACGCTGCGAAAGCGGCCTCAGACCAGATCAACAGAGCAAAGCCAGTTCGAGCCCAGGTAGGCGGCTCCAAGAGGCGGGAATCACCGGGAAGTCGTCAGTGGAGGTGTGGTCGTCCCTTCCCCCCCTCCATCTTGTCGGACCTGGTGGCCCTGCCGGCGAGCTGCCCACGGGCCAGCACAGGGCCTCACGGAAGGCTGGGGAGGCTGGCGCTCGGCCTGCGCCGGGCCTAGCTGACCATGGAACCCCGAGGGAGGGCAGATGGGTTTTGGGGAGTGGGCCCGTCGCCTCTGAGGGGTCCCGGAAGCAGCCAGATGTGACTCGCCCACCACACTAGCCACCATGTTTGCTGTCCGGACGCTGCGAAAGCGGCCTCAGACCAGATCAACAGAGCAAAGCCAGTTCGAGGCCCAGGTCGCGCGGCCATAGCGGCCGCGGTCCCACTAAAATAGTGAAACAGTAATGTCTTTTAATGCATTGCAGTCAACGAAGAGCAGGAAAGTTTGTTGGGAAGGAGATATAAAGAGGAAAGAAATGACATACAGAACTTCGCCAAGTGGTTGAGGTGCGGGAGGCGGGGAGGGAGGTGGGGTCATTGGTGATGGGGAGATGGGTTTGGGCGGAGGGTGCGTGTTGGAACACTGTAGAACCAAAGCTCTACCTAGCATCTTTCAATAAAAAAAAAAAGTGGAATCTTCCACAAACATGTGGGGAATCAGTGGTTGGGTAGGACAGAGAGAGAGAACAGTGTGCTAATATTTGTCAAAAATGATAATACCAGTCTAGAACTGAGCATTGAATATAGGAAAAAAGATATACATGATGATCTCTGAATGTATGTATTGCAATCCACAATGTGTAAGAGAAGAGATAAAGAATTTGCCATAGAGGCGGGCTGGGGAGGGGGAGGGAAGTGGGGACATTGGTGTTGGGAAATGGGCACTGGTGGAGGGATGGGTGCTGGAACACTGTATGGCGGAAACCCAAACATGAACATCTTTGTAATTGTATATCACATGGCGGTGTAATAAAATATTTAAAAAAAAAAAAAAAAAAAAAAAAGAACACTGTGGAACCATAACTCTACATGAGCATCTTGCAACTGTATGTCTAAAAGTGGTGTAATAAAATTTGAAAAAAAGGACAGATATAGAATGACTGTATTTATTTGTGGTATATAAACAATAGTATGAGACTAATATCCAAGACCAGGGAAAACAGGGACCAGGAGGATTTGTCAATGGTTGGAATCTACCACAAGTGTGTATGGGGTGAATATAGGTAAGATAGAGAAGGGACCAGATTGATAATAATAGTTAGAAATGGTAATGCTAGACTAGGAATTGAGTATTGAAAGTAGGTAAAGGGATATAAATGATAACTCTTCAGTGTCTGTATTGCAAAACCACAATGTGCAAGAGAAGAGAGAGAGAGAGAGAGAGAGAGAGAGAGAGAGAGAGAGAGAGAGAACCTGCCAGTTGTAGGGGAGATGGAAAACTGAGGAAACTGGTGGTGGGAAATGTTCACAGGTGGAGGGATGGGTGTTAGAAAACTGTCTGACTGAAACCCAGTCATGAACAGCTTTGTAATGGTCTATCTCATGGTATTTAATAAAAATAAATAAAATTTAAAATATTTTTATACATGGTTTGCATACATATCCACTCTTCCCGTTCATCATCGATTTGCTCGGCGGGCACCAGTAACATCTCCATATGACATGTCTCATGCTAGTAGAGCCCAAAGGGCACCTGCTTGCTCCAGGAACATAAAGAGCCTCAAATCATTCCATCAGGTCATGGGAATGAGGTCTATAATTGTTACTGGTATTTGGCATATCAGATACGACAAGGATAGCTTGACAGGCTCTACCGTGCAGGTAGCATACTCTTGTAGTCATCTCTAAATCCAGCATTTATTGGCGAGCCAGGCTGTGATAGGCTAGTATGCTGGGTGGAGTTCTGATGAGGGGAAGTCCAGATGTGGAAAATGGAGGCCCTCATGGAGTGGGGGGGTCCTCTGGCTTATTGCGAGGCTCTGCTGGGGTGGCGGGCCAGGGCTAGAACCCGCCATCCCTCCCGGGCACCTCGTGAGCGGCTGGGCACAGGGAGAGCCGTAGCAGCTCTGCCCCCATTTCTGTGAGTCTCTGGATCAGCATACCTGTTCTTTAACATGTTCAAATAAAAATGTACAGCGTCTTCATTTTCAAGTTATTATATGCACTCGCAGACATGGGGCAGAGCTGCTACTGGCTCTCCCTGTGACCGGCCGCTCACGAGGTGCCCAGGAGGGATGGTGGGTTCTAGCCCTGGCCCACCATCCCAGCAGAGCCTCGCAACAAGCCAGACGACCTCCCACTCCATGAGGGCCTCCATTTTCCACATCCGGACTTCTGTCTCGTCAGACCTCCACCCAGCAGACCAGCCTATCAGCGCCCAGCTCATGGGGCCGCTTGCGGCCGCGCAGTTCATCAATAAATGCTGGAATTAGAGATGCCTACAAGAGTATTCTACCTGCACGGCAGAGCCTGGCAAGCTACCCGTGTTGTATTTGATATATATGCCAAATACCAGTAACAATTATAGACCTCATTCGGAATGGATTGAGGGCTCTTTATGTTCCTGGAGCAAGCAGATGCCTTGGGCTCTACTAGCATGAGACAGGACATATGGAGATGTTACTGGGGCCCGCTCGAGCAAATCGATGATGAACGGGAAGACAGTGATACAGTGATACAGTGATATGCACCTAATTTTATTGACAGCTACTGCTTGTCCAATGTTTTTTGTTTATTCTTTATTGTAAACAAAACTGCAGGGTGCCCTCTGGGCATTCACACCGACCTTCCTGTAGCGCTTTCTTTCAAATTGAACAGTATATTTCCATGTTGCCTTCGAGAATAGTTATTCCAGGTCAGATGCCTCCCCTCTTCCATACCAAAAGAGGTCCTGAGCAACACTGGCTGTGGCCCAAATTACTTGCCTTCAAAATAACATTAGTTAAAAACAACACATGCACACTTATGATCATTGTGGCATTGTTTGCAATAGCCAAGATCTGGAAACTACCCAAGTGCTCAACAGATACGTGGGGAAAACAAGTAATTATAGTATATATACACAATGGAATATTACTCAGCTTTATGAAATAAAAAGAAAATGAAATTTTTCTGGGGGGTGGCATTGGGTCATAGGGAGTACTTAGAGGCTTTTCCTGGCTCTCCATTCAAAAGTGACCCTTAGCAGTGCTCAGGAGACCTTATGTGGTACCAGGGGTTAAACTGGGGTCCGCCACAAGCAAGGCAAGTGCTTTAATTCCCAGACAGTCTCTGGGGCCCACAGAAAATATAAAACCCTAGTTTGATATAACTTAGATGGAACTGGAGTGTGTTGTGCCAAGAGACATGAGTCATGAACAAAAGACAAACACCAAATGATCTTGCTCATATGTGGAATATAAAGAAACAAAGCAAGGTATTAACTCTGTCCCCAGTGGAAACAAACCTCATAGGTCAAAAATATTCTTATGTATATTATATATATTTAGTTTATATATATATATATATATATATATATATGTATAGAGAAGGGATCATATATGTATGTGTGTTGTGTGTGTGTGTGTGTGTGTGTGTGTACCAATGAACCTGGTGACTGGTTAGGAGTCTGAGTAAGATTGGAAAACTAGATTTGAGGTAAAGGTTGCCTTCTACCTCCAGAACCGGAGGGCGATCACGAACACGATCTTCCCGTTCATCATCTATTTGCTAGAGCGGGCACCAGTAATATCTCCATATGTCCTGTCTCATGCCAGTAGAGCCAAGGGCATCGGCTTGCTACAGGAACATAAAGAGCCTCAAACCATTATATTAGGTCTTGGGAATGACCTAATATAATTATTACTAGTATTTGGCATATCAAATACAACACAAGCAGCTTGCCAGGCTTGCCGTGCAGGAGGCATACTCTTTTAAACACCTCCAAATAAAGCATTTATTGATGAACCGCCCAGCCGCAGAGTGGCGGCGCGAACCAGGCTGTGATGGGCTGGTTGGCTGGGTGGAGTTCTGATGAGAGGGAAGTCCAAATGTGGAAAATGGCGGCTCCGTGGAGTGGGGAGGGGGGGGTCGTCTGGCTTGTTGTGAGGCTATGCCAGGGTGGTGGGCCAGGGCTAGAAGCGGCCATGCCTCCCGACTGCCTCATGAGCGGCTGGGCACAGGGAGAGAGAAAGGAACAGCTCTGCCCTAATGTCTGTCTCTCCAGACAACCGGAGGGCAATGGATGAAAACTCAGGAGCCCAGCACAGCTCTAAAAGGGTTTTACTAAAACAAGATCCACAGATACAATCTAAAAATAATGGATTTCCCCAGACCTCTAGCTCTTGGTCACAACTTAGACCATGCACGAGGGCCCAAGTCTCCCACCAAAGTGATCCTCATACCTCAGGTCAGTTCCCTTATATATCCAAAAGTATCCTATCTTCAGGGAGGGTCATGTCAACAAAGATCAACAAATCAGCCTCTAGGTGTAGAAGTAGGGTGGTATCACCCCAGAGTGGTGCCACACATGTTTCAGGTCTAAACACATGATTATGCAAGGGACAAGTCCCTTTCTCTGAGATTATCTCTTATGTCAAAACACTGGAGAGAGTGAGAGAGCTGGTATAAAGAAATATGTCTCAATGAATGTATATTTATGGGGAGAAACACACCATAATTTCATGGGTTTCATGTAATCTAGATGGTACCCACAAGATCCGTCTATTTTCTATTCTGCACCAAGGTAATTCTGAGTGTCTTGTGCTCTGTTTACTGAAAGGGTAATTCTCACCTGCTTGAGGGCAAACTAGCATTAACCTTCCTTATCTTAAATGGTCGTCTCAATGTAGCCAGGGTAGTAGTCTCCTGGTAAATTCTAACAGTCCCATGCTGGGTGCAGTAAAAAAAAAAAGAGGAACTGTGCCCAATCTAGATAACATTGAAATCACAGTAGCGACTATAGCAATGTTTCAGAAGTTACTGATTCAGAGTCAAAAATGACTCTTGTAACTGCCACACCCCCATCAGTGTTTACACAGAAAAGAGATCTCATTAGCATGAACCCTGGTTTAAGAACATGTAAATAGATTAAACTGTAAGTGGATTAAACAGCAAAGTTTCCAAGTTAGGTAGGCCTGTTATCCAACAATGAAGCACACAATCTGTAAAGGCTCTTGTCTGAATTTCCCCTACTCTCAACTTTTGCTTCCTGCCTGACCCTGACACTTTGCTGTGTGTCCCTGCTTGGCATGACATGCCCGGCCTTTTGGCAACTATGAGTAACAAGTGGCCTTCTCAGTGGCAGAAGCTTCATGATCTTTTCTCCTTACTGTACCTGAGTAATAATAAAGCCTACATTTAAGAAAATCCCATACATCTTCAAATCCACTTTACAATATAGGAGAGGTGGAGTGAGAAAACGGCCCCAGGATTCCCCACTTGTATCACCACCCAGAGGCTGCTAGCATATAGGAGAAATGACTAAAGCACTAGCTAAAGACACGTGTGAGAACCAAGTGTTGTGCTCCAGGTGCTGTATGCGCACTGAGTGTCTTCTGTGGTGCTAGTCACTGGTGGAAGGAGAACTTGGGCCCAAGAATAAGGGCAGAGAATAAGAGTTCCCATGGACCGTCCATCTAGTGATTTTCTACTGAACTTTGTATTTCCTGTCCTCGAAACTGTGGATTTAGCAGGGTTGTTTGGAGGCCTAGAAACCCAAATTTGGGGAAGCAGTAAAGGGACCATTGAATTATAAGCTGCTTCATGCTCTGTGAATCCAGGTAGAATATAACTTACCATCTTAGCAGGCTGTGGGGTGATTATTAGACAATGAAGGTGAGGAAGAAACTACATGAAACCCAGTTGACCGGCTTAAATTCCTCCTAGTGATCTTATCTAGCCATGACTATGAATGGACACGGTCGCCAGGGTGTGGGGTGATTATTAGACAATGAAGGTGAGGAAGAAACTACATGGAACCCAGTTGACCAGCTTAAATTCCTCCTAGCGATCTTATCCAGCCATGACTATGAATGGACACAGTCACCAGGGGTGACCCATGACCTGAGGAAGCCATGGTCGCTAGGGGCCACTGTGGTCAGCAGAGGTGGTAGCTGTAACATTTGCTCGGAACCAAATGTTAATGAGATAGTGACATTCCTGGAATCGAAGATCACCCTGACTTCTCCGGCACCAAAGGTATTGCCTATGGCTCATCCCAGGTCTGGTAGCACCCAGGCTATTGTCCATGCTTACACAGGTACGCCCAGCAGAGCAGAAACCAGCTTTCCCGTTGGCGCGCGGCAGCTGTGCGGCTGCGATTTACCTCAAATTACCACAAATATTCTACCCACCCCTCTGAGAGAGCCCCACAAAGTAATGAGAATATAGTGCCCGCATGGCAGAGCCTGGCAAGCTGTCCGATGCGTGTTCGATATGCCAAATCCAGTAACAAAAATGTTTATTTTCCTGACCCTGAAAGAGCCCTTAATACGGCAGCAGTAAGAAAGGCAAACAAGCAGTGCCTGATAAAATTTCACGGCAGTCCTAGGCTGCCAAAGCGAAGAAGGACTAAAATGACTGTCTGTACTTTCAATGCACGTACACTGGCCTCGGAAGCATATATTGAGGATCTGATGCTGCAAGCAAGAAAGATCAAGTGCGACATCATTGGTCTGACTGAGACGAGGAGGCGGCAGTCGCATCATGCTGTATTTGACACCGGAGAAGAATTGTTCCTTGGAACATGTGATGAAAGAGGCGTCGGTGGCGTTGGTGTCCTTGTCAACACGAACATGGCTGTCAACATTGATTCATTTGAATGCCTAACAAACCGAATAGGACGATTACACTTGAGGAGATGTGGCCCACTGCCAGCTATTTCTATCTTCATTGTCTATGCACCAACATCCACATACAAAGAAGATGAAATTGAGAAATTCTACATGGAATTGGAGGAGTTCTATAAAAAGATCACACCTTCTACAAGATCATAGTAGGTGATTTTAATGCCAAGATAGGACCGAGAAGATCGGCTGAAGAACTGGGTCCCCATGGGTCCCCCCCGGGACCCATGGCCTAGAATGGAACGAACAGGGTGAGAGACTATCTGAGTTCATCATGTCCACCAAGACCATTCATGGGAACTCACAGTTTCAGAAGGCTGAAGCGAAACGTTGGACATGGGAATCTCCTGGCGGACAGTTCCACAATGAAATTGACCACATCATCTTCAATCGCCGGTTTTGTCTGACCGATGCTGCTGTCGTCCCCCAAATTCCAGACAGGATCGGACCACCGTCTACTTCGTGCAAAATTCTACTTCCCGCAACGGGGAGAAAAAGCTGCAAAGTTTAAGAAGAGAACTCCCAGAACGACCACCAACTGGGAACTCTTTGGCACCATTGCGGCAACATGGGAAGATACCATCATTGATGACATCGATGTAGAATACAACTGACTGGTTCAGCACCTCCATGATTGTGCGAAGAATGCCGAGAGAGAGAAAGACACAAAAGGACGGCTTGTCTTCAGAAACTCTTGAGCTCATTCGCCAGCGTGGCAAGGCGCGAGCCTCAGGAGACCAAATGCTAACATCCAAGCTTGCTAAACAGTGCAGAGAAGCGATAAAAGCAGACCTCAAAGACAGAAGAGCAGAAATACTGGAAGATGCAGCAGAAGCCGGGAAAAGTATTCGCACTGCCCGCCTGTCCTTCGCCAACTATAAGACCAAGATGAGTGCCCTCCGACACCCTGATGGATCTATCACATCTTCCAGAAAGGCAATGGAGAAGATTATCCAGGACTTCTACTCAAATCTCTTTGATAGCCACATCCACCTGCCCACATACCAAATTCCACAGGATGGATATGTCATTCCCAACGTTCTCCCTTCTGAAATAAGACATGCCATCTCATCGGTAAAGAAGGGAACAGCACCAGGTCCAGACAAAGTCAGACCCGAACATCTGAAGAATCTGCCATCGGTGCTCATCAATACACTAGCTCGGCTCTTCGCACACTACCTGTCCGAATGCAAGGTGCCCTCCCAATGGAAAACCAGCAGGACAGTTCTACTGTTCAAGAAGGGAGGCATTCACGACATTGGCAACTATCGCCCCATCTGCCTGTTGTCTGTCATCTACAAGCTGTTTACACGAGTCATCCTGAACAGGATTAGCAGAACACTAGATGAAGGACAACCATGCGAGCAAGCAGGTTTCAGGAAAGGATTCAGCACAATCGACCATATCCACACAGTAACCAATCTCATTGAGGTTTGTAGGGAGTACAAGATGCCACTCTGTCTCACGTTCATTGATTTACAGAAAGCCTTTGATTCTGTGGAGACTGAAGCAGTCATCGAAGCCTTAGTCAAACAGGGTGTTCAAACCCAATACATCAAGATCCTTCGTGAGCTGTATTACGGATTCACCACCAGGATCTCACCATTCTACAAAGAAGTGATCATTGATGTCAAAAGAGGGGTTCGACAGGGTGATACCATCTCACCAAAACTCTTCAGTGCCACCCTCGAGAACATCATGAGACAATTAGAATGGGAAGGAATGGGAGTGAAGATAGATGGTCGGCAACTACACCACCTCCGCTTCGCTGATGACATCGTTCTAATAACACCAAACATTAGCCAAGCGGCACAAATGCTGGCTGACTTTGACCGAGAATGTGGAAAGGTAGGCCTACAGCTGAATCTGAAGAAAACTATGTTCATGAGAAATGAACTAGTTCCAGAGGCCCCATTCACTCTCAACGGAACAAACATCTCTGAATGCAGCAGTTATGTGTACCTAGGTCGAGAAGTCAACATGATGAACGACCTAAAACCTGAGCTGTGCAGGAGGAAGAGAGCGGCATGGAATGCCTTCAGGGGCATCGAAGAAATAGCTAAAAGGACAAAGAACCTCCGGCTCCGGGCACATCTCTTCGACTCCACCGTTCTCCCTGCATTAACATACGCCTCAGAGACCTGGGCCCTACGAAAGCAGGATGAGAATGCTATTCGGGTCTCCCAGAGAGGCATCGAAAGAGCTATGCTTGGAATATCACGTCTCACTCAAGTGAGAGAAGGAATCGGAGTTCTGACCTCCGTCGCTATTCCAGAATCGGGACGCTGTCTCGTTTGCCAAGGCATCGAAAATCAGATGGGCTGGACATGTAATGCGATTTGGAGAATACCGCTGGACTAGAGCCGTTACCGACTGGATCCCACGGGATGTCAAAAGATCACGTGGCCGCCCACCTACAAGATGGTCAGACTTCCTTGTTAAGACCCTGAAGGAACGGTTTGAGGCTCTTCATATTCCTGAGTCAACCAGATGCCATTGGGCTACATTGGCACGTGATAGGGTCCAATGGAAATGTTACTGGCGCCCGCTCGAGCAAATCGATGAATAACGGGATTCAAGTGATCAAGTGACCAAGGGGTCCCATTGGACTTTTTTCCTTCCCCAAGACAATTTAAAGTCCGCTTAACCTCTCCCAGGATGTGGTTCTACTTCAGCCTCACCAGAGGTCATGGGGTCCGCCTGGGAGTGCATGCCAATAAACTTCTATTTCTTCGCTTTACTTGTTTATGTCCCTCTGTCTGCACCAGTGGGGTCTCTGGCCTATCCGTCGCTGAGGTGCAACTACTTTAAGTGCTATGGACTGAGCGTCTTCTTCTTCCAAGTTTACCAATCAACCTTCTCAGCTCTAATATGACACTATTTGGTGATAGAGCTTTTGGTAGATAAAGTCCTTGCATGTAATTATTGCCCTTACTGGAAGACACATGAGGACCAGAGAAGTAATAAGGGGATCATAGAGCTTGACTTGCAATGCAGTGATAGCTGTTGAATCCCCAGTACTACATATGGTTCCCCAAGTACTACCAGAAGTGACCTCCAAACAAAGCTAGGAATAGCCCCCCACACCACCAGGTGTGATCCAGTTCTCTCCCTGCTAACCTCCACTGCTTGCCCCCAAAAGAAATATTGTTAATGTGAAAGTTGACTTTCCTGTGCTTGTGGATTCTTGAGAATTGCATGAAAGATTAGCATACAAAACTTGGATGAAGTGCATTCAGTTTATTTGTACAGATGGCTCCAGGTCCCTCCCAGATATCTAGGCCTCTCCACTACCCATGGGCGGTGTCTTGGTCCTGTTTCTAACACCGCCCAGACCAGTGTATGGCCTCTGTCTTGTCCCTTGCCATTTACTCCAGGATCTGAAATGATAGTCAGATCCTATTCCTATGCTGCTCTCTCTCTATCTCGTGTTCACGTTTCCTAGGCTCCTGTGCCTTGACTGAAACCTGGGCCTCTGAGCCCAACCTGTCCTGTGCTGTCCTGGGCAAGCCCTATCTGACCTGGTGAGTGAGAGAGGGAGCTGGCAAGAGAGTGAGTGAGCCAGCCAAAAAAAGAAAGGAGAGAAAGGGGAGAGCCTGGTGGTCCTCTTTCTGAGAGAGGCAGAACTTGGGACTCCCTTTTAAAATCTCACCCCAAAGAATCCCCTTTCAGATTGTCTTCTTGTTTCCTGGGCATGATAATTGGCTAAAGTGCCTGGCGTTCTCCACCTTAGCTCCAGCTGTATCAATATGAGAAAATTGCTTTTTCTTATGTCAGCGGAGAGAAGAAGGCAGCTGCCTACAAGCTGGAAATGGACCCTTGTCACACACACCGGATGTCCAGCACCTTGACTAGCATCCTCAAGAATTCTGAGGAATTACTCAGTCTAGTGGACCTCATTCCCAACAAATGGAGATATTACTGGCACCTGCTCGAGCAAACCGATGAACAACGGGAAAACAAGTGACAAGTGAAGCGACAAGGGAATTTTTATTAGAGCAGCAGGAACAGACTAGGATACTAAGTTATGTAATGGAAGAAGGTGATAGTGATAATAAGTATCCACCATGTCCCTAAGACGAAATGGTTTGGTTTGTTCTCATGTTCTTCTCCTCTCTAAGTCTCTTCTCAGGAATAGATGTCCACGGACTCTTGGGAGAGCTGTTCCCTGAACACACACGGGGAACTTATATTCCAACAGGACAAGGTGTGAACTCTGACCAGCTCTCACCAGATGGGCCTTTCGCTCCCACAGCATCAGCACCAAGAGTGGGAACCTGGAACTTAGGCAGCTCATTCAGGATCCACAGCTCTGGAGAAGCACCTTGCCTGAGGCCATGGAAAAGCAAAGGCAGTAATGAGCAGCTGAGACTAAGCTTAAGGCACAGGACGCTTTGTGATTGTGTTGAACTGTACTGGCTCTGGAGTGCTCTGAGGCTGCATGGGACTTACATTGCAATTTGGGAGAAAGGGGGGGGTTCACACTCAGCAATGCTCAGGGGTTACTCCTGGCTCTGAACTCAGGAATTATTCCCCGTGTGGCTTGGGGCACCATATGGGATACCAAGGATCAAACCCAGGTCAGTCATGTACAAGGCAAGGCCCCTACCAGCTATACTCTCTCCCCAGCTCCTTACATTGTGATTTAATTTCTTCATCTGCCTGATCCTTTCACCTTTCCTGTACTGATCTCAATGGCTGAATCAGTCTCTTCAGACTGCCATAACAAATTATCACCAGTTAGTGGCCTAAACAACACATCACCCTCACAGTGTTGGAGTCTGGAATTTCAAGGTGACAGTGTTGACTTGTTGAATACTTCTGAGACACCTCTCCTCGGCTTTCTTGTCCTCATACACTGTTCTCTCTGCCTGTCTCTCTCTGTGTTCTAATCTCCTTTGCTTATAAGGACAGATTCATGGAGGATGAGGTCTCATCCCATTTGCCTCCTTTGAACAAAATCACTTCTTTGCACACCCTATTTCCAAGTAGTTACATTCTGAGATAATGAGGATTAGTGCTTGAAGTTCTGAATTTGGGGATTACGAAACACAGTTCAGCCCCTGTGATTCTCTCATAAATATTTTTCACCTTAAGTTCTGTCTCAGTGTCTGCTTCTGGCATATCTAGCCTGGGATAGACCTAAGGCATTGAGCCCTGATTCCTGGGGTAAATAGGCTGAGCCTTATTGAATATTCTATTTCTCCCCCTTTTCTGTTCTCATCCCTATTAACACATAGCCTAGTTCCTGTATCTGTCCCTTCTCTCCCACCCCCCAAAATGTATTTTTTAGAGGTAAGAGCAATAGTATAGTGGGTATGGCGTTTGCCTTGTATGCGGCTGACCCAGGCTCAATCCCCAGCATCCCATATGGTTCCTCAAGCTCCACCAGGAGTAATTCCTGAGCATCGGTGGGTGTGATAAAAAAAAGCCCCAAAATTGAATGTTTAATTCATTTAGGATGATACAGCCCTGAGGGCTACCTTGGGGCTGAAGTATTTAGTCAAACCCTGTTCTAATTAATAATGAGGAAAAAGAATGGAATAGTTGTCAGCTGTGAGCTGCCCAGAGCTGCTGAATAAAGAGATTTTTACAAAACTGTTGGGGTCAGAGTGACAGCGCAGCACTAAGGGCAGCTGCCTTGCACAAGGCCTTCCTGGGTTTGGTCCCTGGCATCCCATATTGTCCCCTGAGCCTGCCAGAAGTGATCCCAGAGTACAGAGTTAGGACTAAGCCCTGAGCACTGCTGGTGTGACTCAAAAACAAACAAAAATTACAACTGTTGAATGAAAAAGTACAGTTTTTCTTGCTTGGGGCCAAAGTGATAACACAGTGGGTAGGGCTTTTTGCCTTGCATGTGTCCAGCCTGAGTTTGGGGTTCCATTCCTGGCATCTCATGTGCCCCCAACACCCCAGCACTACCAGGAGTAATACTTGAATGCAGAACCAGAAGTAACCCTGAGCATCTCTGGGTGTGACCATAAAGCCAAAATAATAAAAATAAAAAGAAGAAAAGAAATCAGTTGCTTTGCATGCGGCTCTGGTGGCCTCGCTCCTGGTTCAAGTCCCCATCCCACATATGGTCCCTTGAGTGCTGCCAAGGGTCACTCCTGAGCACAGCCAGGAACAGTCCCTGAGCACAGTCGGTATACACAACCCTCCCCCCAATAAATTTTAAAGTGCAACTGTTAGTTTATATTTATGAATAAAATAATCCTTGATATTAGATTTAGATTAGTCTAGAATTGTCCAATCCAAAAGGTAAAACTATTTCTAGTGAGCAGGGAATGGGGTCTCAGTACCTCTAACACCAGTTTGAATAACTGCAAGAACAGAAGCCCTTGGCTAGTCAGCATGTAAGTGACCTCTGTGGACAGAGCAGCCACCATTGATGTGCAGCCAAAGCTGTTCCGCTACTTTCTCCTTGCAGGTCAGGCTCTTCCCAAGTCTCTGACATTTCTCCTGCCACCATGTGACCTTGAAAATCTTCTGGAAATACAGCCTCAGGGTGAAGGCACGTCAGCGCTGTCCCAGCTGGAAAGGAGAAGATGACAGAGGTGCATGTGGTGGGGCCTGGGAGAATCGCCAAGAAATGGGTTCTGATAGGAGCTGGTGTTTCTGGAGAAAGTTTCTTCATGGGCCCCCTTGGTGCCAAATGCTTCAGAAGACCCTGCCTGACTCCGCCCGCCTCGATGTGTTTATGGGCTTTCCTGGTTGTTGACATCACAGTGAGTCTCATACAAGCCTGGGAGCTACAGCCTCCCCATCCACAGTGCTGCACTCCGGGGAGCTCTGCCATCTATGGCCCTCCCGGAGCAGATGTGAACCATCTGGCCTGTGCCTACCAGTCAGTGAGAGGGTACAGGGCAGTAGGCAGGCTGACTCCCTCCTTCTGACACGAAGTCAAGAAGATCCATGACAGGAGACAGTCATGACCAAAGCCGTGGGAACACCTGGAGCCAGTGGTGGGGAGCCCTCACAGGGTTCTGCTTGGTATTGGATAATGTCAGGGGGTGGACAGAGAGCACCCCCAGGACTCCAGAGCAAAGGAATTCAGAGGTTCAGAAGTGGAATGAACAGCAGGCCCAGCTGGAGTCTGGTCTCTGAGCTGACAAAGCTGAGGACTCACAGTATAGGCTGAGGAACAGCCTTAAGTAGGGTGAACTGAGTGCCCTGGAAAGTAGACAGCTGAGTGGGGGCCATCTTCACCTTCACATAAGACAAGGGAAGATTCTTGTTTGGAACACACACAGATGCTGCAATTGCTTAACAGCTTCTGAGGGACTTTACACACACACACACACACACACACAATCTAGTTGTTGATATACGTATCTTATAACTATCTGACAATTTTCAGTCAACTGTATTTGGGGTCAGAGAACCAGTACCAGGCTAGAGTTCCATGAAAATGATCCCGATTAAGTCCCCAGCACCAAAGTTCCCTGAGCATCACCAGGTTCAGCCCTGGAGGACTCCAAGCACCAGTAGCGTCACCCAGGTGATCCCTGAAGCCATGGGGCACAAACAGCCTCACACCCTCAGGTCCTCTATGCCTCCTCCACTGAGCACTGCTAAGTGGCCCCTGCCTCCAAAATAAAAATAAAATCTGTTTAACAGTTGCAGGATCTACACTCAGTGGTGGGAAGCCCTATAGGCGAACCCTCATGGGTTGTCTTGACTTCTTGTCAGAAAGGAGTCAGCCTCAGAGAAACAGATTTTCAGAAATTATTTTGCTGCTGGAAGAGACTTGAGAACATACTGGAGCACAGATAACAGTACAAGGATTAAGAGTCTTGCCTTGCATGTAGCTCACAGGCCTCAACCCAGCATTGCATATGGTCCCTTCGGTCCCCTCCCAGGATTGATCACGATGTGCAGAGCCAGAGTAAGCCCCGCTGGATATGGCCTCCAAACCAAAGTAGTAACAGAAATGAGAACAAAATGACACTCTTCAGTATATAACCCAGAAGAGTGAAAACACACACAAAGTCATGTACACAAATGCTCTCTTCAGCATTAGTCTCAGGAGTCCAAATAGAAATGATCCTTGACCATTAAGCGCTGGATGGATAGTGTGATATTTCTCTATGATAAAACAGGACAGTGTGGTAATGACATAGTCATAGTTTTACAATGTGGAGGAACCATGTCAGCACCATGCTGAGGAGAGATGCCAGTTCCTAAAACCCTGAACGAACGATCCTTTTGTAGGAAATGTACAGAACAGGCAAATAGAGACAGAATGTTGACTCATGGTTGGCAAGGGCTGGTAGAAGAGGGGAGTGGAGAGTGAACTGTGGAGGATTAGGAGCCTTGAAGGGTGGTGTGAATGTTCTGAATGAGATGGCAGTGAGGGTTGCACAACTACAACTAGAGAGGATTTGTGATAAATATACTACAGACCACTGAACTGTACTCATTGAAAGGGTGACTGAGATGGTTGGTAGATTATGTCCCAGTTATAAAGAGAGAAAGAGAACATCTTAAATGCTGTGTATTAATAATAATTTTTAATTATATTTTATTTAGATGCCATAAATTACAAATTTGTTCAGGATAGAGTCTCATACAAACACTGTTCTCCTCTCTTGTCCCCTACCAGTGATCCCATCCTTTCACTAAACCCCAGGTTCTCCTCCCATCTCACCTCTCAAAACCTATCTCAACTGTTGAATTTTAATTACTATAGTTTGGGTGCCATGCTTTTAGTCATGTTGGGTTTGGTTTAGATATACACAGATCCTTTCCTCCATACCACAGACAAGCCCCAGGCCCCTCCTCCATGCCCGTCTTTTACTTCTAAACTTTCTATTATTCAGCCCTACACTTCTCTCCTTCCCTGCATTTTTTGTTTCTGTAATATGGATCCAATTGTTTCCCCATCTTTGATAACTTACACCCCCTGAACATGCTACTCTATGTATCGCAGATAAGTGAGGATATCTAGTATTTATCTTTGTTCTTCTAGCTCACTTCATTTAACATGATGTCCTCCAGTTCCATCCAAATTCCTGAGAATTGCATTTCATCTTACCTTGTGGCTTAGTACTATACCACACCTTCATTATCTACTCATCTGTCACTGCACACTTGAGTTGTTTCCATATCCTGGCTGTTGTCCTAAGTGCTGCAATGAACATAAAGTGGGCAGGCATCTTGTCTAATGAATGTCTTTGTGTCTTGTGGATAACAAAAAGTGAGATTTCTGAATCATATGGGAGCTCTATTCTTAGTTTTTTGAGGCAACTACATATTTATTTCCATAGGGGCTGACAGACAACATTCCCACCGGCAGTGCATGAGAGGTCTTTGCTCAACACATCCCTGTCAACACAAGAGTTTCCTAGCCTGTTGATAATAAATTCCATCCTCATTATATGAGGTGATATCTCATTGTTGTCTTAATTTAGATCTCCCTTATAAGAGATGATGAACACTTTTCCATAAACCTACTGGCCATCTTTCTGTTCCAGAGAAAGGCCTGCTCCATTTCTCTCCCTGTTTTTATGGGGCTATTGGATTTACTGTTGTTTATGTATCTTGTATATTAACCTTTTATCTGACATAGTGTGCAAATATTTTCTCCTGTTAAGCCTTTTAGTTTGGTTAGTGTTAGTGTGCCTTCTAATTTGAGCCTGTATTTCTTTTGCTAAGCATAAAGCTTTTAACTTGAGGGAGCATATTATTATTATTTTTTTTTTGTTTTTTTTTTAATTTTTTATTATACCACAGTGAAACATACAATTACAAAGGTGATCATAATTGGTTCTTGGTAATACAGTATACCAGCACCCATCCCTCCACCAGTGCCCCATTTCCACCACCAATGTACCCCACCCCCTCCTGCCCACCCCCATGCTGCCTTAATAGCAGGTACCCCAGTTTCCTCTCTTTCTCTCTCTGTCTCTCTCTCTGTCTCTGCATCTCTCTGCCTCTTATTTTACACATTGTGGCTAGCCCTTCAGGTATTTAGAGTTTATCACTTAAGTCTCTTTGTGTATATTCAATGGTGAGTCTTAATCGGCCATTACCATTTCCCACATTTAGTAAAACACTGGTATCTATTTATGTCATATTAATGAATGCAGTCATTCTATATCTGTCCTGAGGGAGCATATTATTATTTTCTGTTTTCTTACCAATAGAATTGTATCATTAAAGAAGACCTTTGTGGTCCCACTCCTAGAGTGTAGGGCCTATATTTTCCTTAATAGATTTTATGGGGGCTGGAGCGATAGCCCAGCGGGTAGGGTGTTTACCTTGCACACGGCTGGCCTATGCCGGCCTGGGTTCAATCCCCAGCATCCCATATGGTCCCCGAGCACCGCCAGGAGTAATTCCTGAGTGCAGAGCCAGGAGTGACCCCTGACCATTGCGGGTGTGACCCAAAAAAGCAAAAAAAAAAATAGATTTTATGGACTCTGGCCTAACTCAAAACTGTTGACATAATCTAAGGTTTTATTACTGGGTTCTCAATTTTAACTCACTGGTCTAACAGTCTATCTTATTTCAGTACCATACTGTTTTAATTATCATCACTTTAAAGTGTAGTTTCATGCCAGGTATGCATACCTCCCAATTTCTTATTTTGAAGAATAAGAATACTTGGGGCGTTTCATAATTCCATATAATTTTTGTTAGTGACTTTCCTAATCCTTGAAGAATGTGATCGGGATATTTATGACTTCATCAACCCCTACCACCAACCTCAGCCTATTTCTAAGCACCACGACAAAGTTATAAAATGCAATGTCTATTCAAATCCATTAATTGGGTAATACAAGTAGCAAAGGGGTCCTATGTGATTATTATTAAAGGTTTGTACAGGAACTGGAGAGATAAGCTCAACTGGTTAGAGCACAAGCTTTACAAGCAGGAAGCCCAGGTTCAACTCCATGGGTCCTCAGGACTGCTGGAAAAAAATTCTGAACACTGTGTCAGGAGTATTCTCTGAGCACTGAGAATCTCCCCCCAAAAAAAACAAAGAAAACAAAAAATAAGGAAGTTGCTTACAAACATGACCTCAAAGCACCCCAAAACCTTGCTGTCCTCCAGAGACGGAACCCTCTGACCCCGATAATGGCCTGGGCTGATCTCTGCACTTGCCAACTCAGTTATCTGTAGGACATATTTGATCATCTGTCTATAGAGTCCAGAGTTAAGTGAGTCTCAAAAAATACCTGGGAACACAAGAAACAGGCTAACAAAGACATTTTGCAAGAAAACGCATCCCAAAGATCAGGTGCTTTCACATTGGCAGACAGAAACTACCCAATAGGTCAAAATGGGAGATGAAAGTTTAAGGACCCATAAAACAAGGAAACATTTTCTTTAGTAGACAGCATGCATCAGTTAAAAGAAAGGAGATTGTTGCTCTCAGACCATAACTTAAGACAGCTGATAACCTGTTATATGGTTTATAACCTAATATTAATGATACTCCTACTATTGTAAGCTTATACTCTAATTTATTCCGTGCAATTGAATTATATATCATATATAATAGCTGATAAAATTCAATGAAATTTTATTCAACTATATGCATGACTTGAATCTAGTCAAACTTTAGTCATTTTTGGAGGGGATGGGGTAAGAATGAAAATTCATTACTATTCCAAACACTTTGTACAACTCCTATGCCATTTCATATTAACAGATCACTCAAGTCACAGATGTTCATGATTTAATATGATACATGTTTTAAAATGAATAAAATAAAACACAGAGCATGGAAAATAAAACTCTACCATCTGAGGAGTGATGTAGAATCAGAGCCAGGTATACAGATCAGGGGTTCTTGCTTACAAGCCATAGAAGTGTGGGGATTGGGGTGCATCTCCTGGCTGAGTAATGATCCCAGTAAGATTTCAAACAATACTTACCCTCCTGGGCATCTGTTTTTTAATCTATACATGTAGATAACAACAGCACTAACTTCATAGGGTCCTTCAGGGAACTGAAGGAGTTAGTGTCTGTAAAGAGTTTAAATACAGTACCTGACACAGAGCACTGTTGAGAAGGAAGCTCATATTTTCTACTCTTCTAGGTCTCTAAGGCTGGAAAACAGTTCATTGAACACACGAGCTATTAAAAAACATGAGCAGCACCAGTGATCTTAGGAGAGTTGAGTTCTCATGCTTTGGGCTAGTGGGAGAAGGCCACAGGCTCTTGTCTTTAGGCAGAAGTCTTCTTCCCTATCCTCCTGGGCTAGATGTCGGCTGAGGAGTAGGAAGGATTGAGGATAAGAGCCTACCAGTTAGAACATTTATGCTGCAATTCATTTAATTTGCCTGAGTTGAGCCCCCAGAGTATTAAACAGATGCTTTCTGGATTTGCATCATTTTGCATTGTCCTGACTTCTGCTTTCATCAGGAGAATGAATAAATAAACATTATTCGAAACCAAAAAAATTTGTCTGGGCAAAGCAGAATGAATGTGTTAAAAAAGAAGGAATGGGGCAAAGTCCTATGAAGATGAAGAGGTTTTGGTCCAAGGTTGCACTGGGAGAAATGGGATCTGCCTTGCTCTTTTCCATTTGTATCATTGCCTTTTATTATCTAGGTACTGGTAGGATAGACACGAGGGCCCCACGGAGGGAGAAAGGGATGCAGAAGCCGGTTTGTCAATTAGCCTCAAGCAGGCGCTGCTGGAGCGGACTCCGGCCTTGGAACATCAGACTATAATCAGTTCTCCGAGTCTTAATCAAATTGCTTTTTCATGAAAATCAAATTTCTTTTGATAACTTAATTAACGTTTTCAGAGGAAGCTTGAAAAAGCAACCCACTTAAGACCTCACATTAGTTGATGTTAATTCAAATAAAGAAGATTCTCCATTTCTCCCCTCTTTCCATTTTTAGAAAGGAGCAGACGTTTCATAGCTTGGGGAGCTTTTTTTTTTTTTTAAGTATTTTATTATACCACTGTGAGATATACAATTTCAAAGATATACAATTAAAAAGTTCATATTTGGGTTTTGGTCATACAGTGTTCCAGCACCCATCCCTCCACCAGTGTCCATCTCCCACCACCAACGTCCCGGGTCACTCCCCTTTCCCCAGCCCGCCTCATGGCAGGTTCTTTATTTCTTTCCCTTTCTCTCTCTTTCTCTTTTCCTTCCCTTCCAGACTATGGATTACAGAACATACATTAAAGGGTTGTCATGTGTATCTTTCTGCCTCTATTTAATGCTCAGTTCTAGGTTGGTATTAGTACCCACGACAATTGTTAGCACACTGTTCCATTTTCTGTCTTACCTAGCCTCTGACTTCCACACGTTTGTGCTAATTTTCACCTTTGACAAGACCTCCTGATATATGTTTCACTTGCCCTTGGATATTGGTATCATAATATGTACATATACATTTATATTATGCAAATAAATGCAGTCATTCTGTATCTGTCTCTCTCCTTCTGGCTAATTTCACTCAACATAATCTTCTCCATGTCCATCCATTTATAGGCAAATTTTATAACTTCATTTTTCCTTACAGCTGCATAGTATTCCATTGTGTAGATGTACCAAAGCTTCTTTATCCAGTCATTGATTCTTGGGCACTCTGGTTGTTTCCAGATTCTGGCTATTGTGAATAATGCTGCTATGAACATAAAAGTAGGGATGGTGTTTCTGCTGCGTATTTTTAGCTTCCCAGAGTAGATTCCCAGGAGTGGTATGGCTGGGTCAAATGGGAGTTCAATTTCTAGTCTTTGGAGGAATGTCCATATTGTTTTCCAGAAAGGCTGTACCAGCCAGCATTCCCACCAACAATGGATGAGTGTCCCTTTTTCGCTTTGGGTAGCTTTGAAGTCTCCACACAAAGAGGAGAGAATGTATTCTCAAACTATTTTTCTTCTGGCAACATGATATCTCTTCTCTTAAATTATTTAAGAAGTCCTACCTGTAGTTTTAAAGTGTTTTCTTCATAACATTTGATAAGAATTGTATAGATTTTATCTATATACATATATATGCATATATACATATATGTACATATATATGTGTGTGTTTATATATATATATATTATGTATAGGCCATCCCTGCTATGCTCAGAGTTGACTTCTGGCTCCACGTTTATTCAGGATCACTCCTGGCAGGGCCCAGCTGGCCCTGTGTGGTGCTGGGGATCCAACCTGGATCAGATGCATGCAAGATAAATGCCTTAACTATTGTAATATCTTTAGAGATTCTAAATTCTATTTTGAGTTACATATATATCTCCTTATTGAATTTAATAGGTGCTTTGATTAGAGAAATGGAATCAATAAGTTGAAATAGCATTTTAAGTAGTCTACATGGATTCTTTGCTGCTTCTCTAAATATGTACATTTCTTGGTGAGCTAAACGTCACACAGACATGTATAGTATAATAGATAATGTGAAAGTAGATAGAATCACAACTCAGTCAAAGTCAAGGAAGTGAATGTTGTTTGTACCCCAAAACACCCACCTCCACTCACTCCCTCATCTACAACCCCTAATGACCAGTGGTTAGTTCATGAACCACTTACATGTGGAGCACGAAATCTCTCCTTTCCCTCCCTTCCCTCCTCCCTCTCTGTCTTCCTCACTCTCTGGTCAGCATGCCTTCCTCTCTTGGATTTTCATTCATACTGTGTGTGCTCCTGAACCCCACCCCCGACTCCTTTCACCTAGGCTTGGGAATCTTCCTGTGGTACAGCCTCCTAAGTCCCCACGTGGTTAAGCTTCAGGAAATCTGAGGATCTCCCAGATGCACTGAACTCATCCTTGAGTCTTCTTCCCTCCCACGGCAAATTCCAATTAAACTGCTACGGTCATTTTATTGGATATTCTAGATCACCTTCTGGTCTGCCCACCTCTATGCTCGGCTGCAGCTCCGGTCTGTCACGTGTGATATTGGGATTTATAACAAAAATGAGCCAGAGTGTAACATGACAGATTATAGAGTAGTTAATTCAAAGTGGACTACAGGTTTAAGCATCTATGTGTATCAAAGCTGGCAAGCCTTTGGCACTGGATTACAGAAATGCAAAGGCCAGAGAAGGAGGAGAAATGCAGGGGGGATAAGCGGTACTGAGAAGAGGCAGAGGGGAGGTCACAGGGGCCTTGGACACATAGGCGGGATGGAATGTGACACACGTATATATCTAAACCACTGAGCCAACAAAACTGAAAGTGTGGGCCTAAGTTTAACAATAATTAAACTCTGTAACAATTATAGACCTCATTCCCATGACCTGATGGAACAGTTTGAGGCTCTTTATGTTCCTGGAGCAAGCAGGTGCCCTTGGGCTCTACTTGCATGAGCCAGGACATATGGAGATGTTACTGGTGCCTGCTCGAGCAAATCGACGATGAACGGGAAGACAGTGATACAGTGATAAACTCTGAAATATGCCTGTTAAAGAGGTGGGTGGGAACCTGGGGTCATAGGTGGAGGGAAGTTAACGCTAGTGGTGGGATTGATGTTGGAACATTCTATGCCTGAAACTCAATTACTGACAGCTTTGTAAACAATGGTTTCTAAATTTAAACAAAGTAAACACATGTAAGTTGTAAAAATACAGAACATTTAGGAAGAAACCTAAACAAAGCCACAATGCTATTTTATAACAATGTATATATAGGAGCGTTGGAGAATTCTTAGATCTATCACCAAAGCAGAATTCATAGAAGGAGAATGATCTCACTGTCATGAAGTATTTTTTGCTCTAGTAAAGAAATACCCTCGTAAGAGGATGAAAAGACAAGCTAGGGGAGAAAATATTATCAAACATATCTGATGAAGGATTGCAACCAGATTAGAGAAAGAATGTTGAACATTCTGTAGTAGAAAAAGCAAAGAATAAAAGCAAGTCATGAATGAAAACGTTCTTCACAGCGGAGGGGGCAGATGGCGCTTAGGCACATGCACATGGTTTAACCATTATCCATTTGGGAAGCGCAGATTCAAGTCATAGTCAGATAACACTCCCACCTATCAAACGGCTAAAATAAACATATCTGTGACTTCTACTATGCAAAGAAACTGGACCATTCAGACGTTGCCAAAGGGAATGTGAAATGATGATCCCACTCTGGCAAACAGTATGACAGTTTCTTATGTAGCCTACATGCTAATCCTGCAACTACATGATTGGGAACCTGTTCCAGAGAAACAAAGACTTTGGCTCATACGGAAACCTGGAGGGGGATGCTCATGGCAGTTTCCTTTGACCTCCAATTAGAGTGAAAGATAATTTAAGTAGAAAAAGAATTTAATTAGTCCTCTTGCAAAAATACCTTCCCACTGTTAACAAAACAAAATCAGTAGCTTTCAAAAAGGCTTTTTATGAAATTCTTCCTTGCTTTGCAGATCATGTAAATCAATGAATAATCAGGAGAAGTTCTTGCATGATGAGAAGGGAAGTTTTGTGTTGAGCTTATTAATATTCCAAGAAGATTTGCGAACACCTGAAATGACGTTGGAGAGAGAGAAGCGAGAGAAACCCCTCTGGTTTACACGCAGAGCCTGCCAGACATCAGGAGAAGCAGACTTCCTTCCTGACAGCACCCTGATGCCTCTTATCATTTAGATGAATCGTCAGAAATTAGCACTCAGCTTTATTTCTTGTCTTTCTCATTAGAAAAACTCATAAACTTTAAATTTTACTTATGCTAATGCTTTTAAACAAGCTTCGGAACCTATTTGCATAATATCAAAATATTGTTCAAAATCTTCCATTCATTTATCTTAGTTCGTTTCAGCCTCAGAGATACATAAACACTAAGATGAGCCCAAGCCTCCTGTTTCCCCAACCTTCTGTGAAACTTCAGACCTCTCGGATCACCATGTGGCTCCTTTCATCATTATTACTGCTCACAATGCCAACGACAGTCTCAAACAAATCACCCTCCACCATTACTTTTTCCACGACTGGAGAAATTTATCCCTAATGTAATACAGGATCAAATACATACACAATTTACTCACACCAGGTGGTGGCAGAGGTATATTCAGGTCAAGGCTTTTGGCTGTACAAAGGATGACAGACAAAACTGAGCTGATTCTAGCTGGATAAAGGAACAGAAGGATGAACGGATCAATGGGTGGGGGGTAGGTGGGCAGATAGGTGGATGAATGGATGGTTGGATGCATGATTGAATGTATGTTTGTATGTATGGGTAAACAGATGATTAAATGACCAAATAAAAATATTGCCCCCGTGTTCCCAGCCTGCAAAGATTCTCATTAGTGTGGAACCATTTTTCGCATTTTGAGGAACATTCACATTGTTTTCCTTTGTGGCTACACAGAACCCCTGTTCTCCACATTCTCATCCACACTGTCATGTGTGTGGGGGGAGTGAGGTGGGGAGTGAGGGTTCCAGGGTCTCCACACAGGTGAGACCTACTCTGTTGAGTTATACCCTCGGGCTGGTTTTGTTTGAAATAACCCATCTTATGCGTGTGAGGTCACTATATCATTGTGCTTTGGGGACTGGCACTTCCCTGATATCAGTGATGTTGGGGATCTTTTAAACTTACCTGCCAGTCTTCTGTCTGTCTCTAGGAGAATGAATATTCAGATCTTCTGCTTAGGGTTTAGGAGGGCTGAGAGAGGGGGCTACACCACAGGGCTTAGGGGCTGTCCACAGCTGCCTTGTGCTCAGGAGTGACCCCCTAGTGGTGCTCAGAGACTAGGGATTCCAATGAGGCTATGGACATCAGTCTTGGAAGGCAAGTGCCTTTCCTCTTATCCCATCTCTCTGTGCCCCCTGCTCATTTTTTAAATGAAATTCTTGGGTTTTAGGCTATTAATTTAAGTTATCGTATATTTCATTAGAATCTTATTTGAAAACATTTTCTCCCTTTTGCTAAATTTTCTTTATCTTTTTGTTTCATTTTTTGGGGTTACACCCATGAGAGACTTGTACAGGAGTGGATTTTGGTGTCAGTAAGATCCAGACATCCCTCACATCAAGAAGTGTTCAGGGTTTACTCCTGGATATGCATTCAAGGATCACTCCGGGAGCTCAGGGTACCACATGGGGTACTCAGAACTGAACCCAGGCTGGCTGTGTGCAAGGCAAGAGTCCTACCCATTGTACTAGCTCTCTGGTCCCTACTGATGATTTCTTTCACTGAACAGACACTTTTAGTCCCACTTGCTTACAAATGGAAGGTTTGAGTAGACACTGTTTGGATCCATTAGAAACTACTCCCTGCAGAGTGAAAAGGACAAGTAACTAACATTTAATAGATGCTTACTGTGTCTCTCCCAAGCACCAAATGGTGTGGTTGCAGGTAATCCTTGTTCTAATCTCACTCGTATCCCTGAGGTGGATGCTATTACCACCTTCCTCTTTCTTTTTCTTGGGGGGTGTTGGGGTCACACCCGGCAATGCTCAGGGGTTTCTCCTGGCTCTGCACTCAGGAATTACTCCTGGCAGTGATCAGGGGACCATATGGGATGCCAGGGATTGATCCCAGGCCGACATGGGCAGGCCGTGTGCAAGGCAAACGCCCTACCCGCTGGACTATCACTCCGGTTCCTCCTTCCTCTTTCTTACAAGCAAACAGAGTGAACTTAAATAATCTACCCTCAGCCCGGTGCGTGAAAGACAACCTGTGCCCAAATCCAGAAAGCGGGTAAGCAGGCCTGCCTGATGGTGCGGCAGAGGCCGCAGAGAGCCACCACTCGCGAGGGTGCTGGGCAGAGTCAGCAGGAGCTAGCCTGTGCCATGAAAGCTGGAGGCTGCAGAAAGTGGCTCTGAGGGGAGAGATTTGAGGATGTTGGGAGCAGGATGGGATGAACAAGCGACCAGAGGGTGGCTGATCATGGATGAGGGGAATGGGAAGGAATATGACCAAAAGAACAGCTTTTGAACTGACCACAAAGTGGCATCTGCATTTGCTAGAACAAGAGCTTGGGCAGGGAAAGTGGAGAAAACTCATCCTGGCAGTAGCTGCTGAACAGGACCCCGGCAACATCTGTCCAGAGGCGATCCACAGACAGACAAGCAAGAGACACAAGAGAGAGACCTTGAAGGAGTGAGACCGGGCTGCCAGCAGCCGGCCGAATATTGAAGGAGCCAGGAGTCTGTGTGTAGGATGGAGGGAGGAGGGAGCCTGACACCCAAGGATGGGGAGTCTTGATGCCAGCTTTTGGGTGCACTGGAGAGCATAATCTGACGGCTGATGTGAGCAGAGGTGGGGGGAGGCTCTGTGCACCCCGACTCTGCTGTGCTCCTACCCAAGGACACAGCCATGGTTAAGAGAGGACACAGCACGCACTTGAAAGGGGGTGTCAGAAGGGCAGGGGACACGGGCACAAAGGAGGAAGAAACCTTCCAGAGGGGGCTGTCAAATGCCTCAGAGAGTAAGTGCGGAGGGACCGAGGGATGTCCCCTGACTTCTGCAGTGCACCTCATGGGTGATGATGGAAAGAACCATTTCAACAAAGAGGTAGGGGCAGGAGCCAGACCGCCTGGATGGAGGCATAAAGGGCAGGGCTGAGTCAGCTCGAGGAAGCTGGTTCCACAGCTGCAGTGACACAATCCAGGCGGAAATGCAGAGTAAGTCCGACGCGAGTGCAGTGCTCCACACACAGATGCTTCTTTTCTTCCTGTCATTGTTCTCTGGACAATTTGGTGTAAGCACTATTTACATAGTGTTCATATTAGGAGGATGTGGACAGTTTATGCGCAAATACCACAAATATATGAAGGATTTGCACAGCCATGGATTTTGGTGTCAGTTGGCTCCAGACATATCCCTCACCCCTCTGGATAACAAGAGGTGATATTGTTTAAAGGCGTAAAAAGAATTCACATTGAGGGAATGAATATGTTGGAGTGGGGGTGTCTGGCTGCCAGAGGAAGTGGTTACTATTGAGATTCTAGAGAAGGTTGAGAGGGAACCAAAGGGGAGACCAAGGTGAAGCCTGAAGCCAGGGAATGGCACAGAGGGACACATGCACAGAGGGCACTGGCCATAGAAGGGACACACCCTGGGAACAGCAGTGAAGCACAGCTGATGTGCTCTGGGCCAGAGAACTGGGAAGTTGGAGTTTTCTGGAAGTGAAAATGCTCAGAACTCATCCATCCGTCCGTCCATCCATCCATCCATCCGTCCGTCCGTCCGTCCGTCCGTCCGTCCATCCATCCATCATCTCTACACTATATCTTAACACTGTGAAATATACACTTAAAAAGCTATTCATGATTGGGTCTCAGCCACACAGTGTTCCAGCACCCATCCCTCCACCACCCATCCAATATCCCCAAATTTCCTTCCCTCTCACCCAGCCTGCCTCTATGGTAGGTACTTTTCTTCTTCTTCCTCATCTTCTCCTCCTTACCTCTCCCTCTCTCTTACTCTCTCTCTCTCTCTCAGCTCATCTTGGCACAGCGAAACCAGATCTCACACATGCCTGCAAAGGAGAATGACATTGGGGAAGTCGTGGGCAAAGGGCTGGCAAACGGGTGCCTGCCAACTCTATAAAGTTCCTTCTGGGAATTCACCCTAAGGAGAAATGAAAGAAAAAGCATGTGTACATACAAATATGCTGATTTTACAAGGCTGCATTTAAAAAGCACATGTGGCCAAGAGTATAGAAATGGCTGAAGTCAATCACAGAACATATGCTCATGAGTGGAATGTTCCGAGCTCATTAAAATTGTAATTAGGGAGCTCATAGCTCCACAATTAAAACAATGGTTATGATATTAGACAGAATATCATTTGAAGAAGGTGTGCACACTCTAATCACAGGGTCAAATCCATGCTTGCACGTGAGTGTGTGCCCCAGCAGATTCCTGAGAAGTGACATTCGTTTTGGGGGGAGAATGTACAGATCACGGTGACACAAGACTTTGCTTCTTTACTTATCTTGTTGCTTTCCCCACAGTCTGTAACCCACTCGATGTATTTGATGAACATCAGAGGGTGAATTTTTGACAACATTCCCAGCTATTTTGTGGGATGGGGTGGAGGATAATCCTGCCAGGTGCTTCTGAGGCTCCTTGGTCCTTGCAGGTCCTGGTAAGCCACCACCAGGGCACCCCCACTTAATTCTCTGATCCCCCTTACCAAACCTCAGCAGAGACTGTATCCAGATGCACTGAGTTGTGAGTCTCGATCTCTAAATAATATTTTAGTTGATTTCGTGTCAAGTTCTTTTTGCTTCTTTTTCTGTTGTCAATATATCTATGTTGGAAGAGTCTTTTGAACAGTGGAAATAAGTCAAATGGTAACCATATTTTATTTTATTACCATGAAGGCACAATTGTTCACAATAGGGTATTTATATTTTTGCCGTAAAATGCCACTGCACTATACCTGCCACTAAGATGCCACTGGCAGGTTCCTTACTGTCTACTCATTCCTTCCTGCCACCCTTGCTTTGAAAATCTCAGTCCAGTCATCAGAGTCTAATGATGTGTTTTAAATGGACACTGTGCCCTATTTGTCTTTCTCTTTCTGGCTTCTCTTTTTAAAATTGATATTTTATTATACCACCGTGAGATATACACGCAAAGTTGTTCATGTTTGGGGGTTTTGGTCACACAGTGTTCCAGCACCCATCCCTCCATCTGGCTTCTCTTACCAGGACTCTCCAGCTGTTGTAGCAAATTGTGAAAATAAAGCTGAGTAGTAAACTGGTTGTGAAAATACAGCTGAGTAGTAAACTGGTCAGCTATATGCAAAGAACTGAAATTGGATGACTTGGTACACTTAAGGTAATTTAAAATGGATTCAATACCTCAAACTTAGACCCGAAAACTCACAAAAGACATCAAGAAAAACTTAGGAATAACTCTCTAAGATACTGGCATTAGAAGTGTTGCCAGTGATTCAACATGAAGATTAGGAAAGATTAATAAATACAGCAACATCAATCTAAAAAGTTTTTCAAATGGGAGAAAATGTTTGTACATTATCCGTCTGACAAAAGAGAAAAATGTGAAATGTATAAAGCATCAACCACCTCAATCAAAAAAAGCCCAAACAACCCCATCAACAAATAAGGAGCTGAACAATTACTTCCTCAAAGAAGACACAGAAATAGCCAAAGGCATATGAAAATGAACTCATAATTACTGATTATCAGGGAAAATGAAAATGATGAGTTATTGCCTCACACCAGTGACGATGGTCTACATCATAAAATCTGGAAACAACCAGTGATGGAGATGAGTAGTGAAAGATCCTCGTCCACTGCTGGTGAGATATGAACTAATTCAGCCTCTGCGGAAGACAGTATGGAAGCTTCTAAAATACCCAAACAAATTACCATATGACGCACTCTACAGTATCTGTCCAAGGAATGGAGAACAATCATTTGAAAAGTTACTTGCACATCTATAGTTCACTGTACAGCCATGTAGACTAGCGAAGACCTGGAAATAGTAACTACTCTTCAGGGGCACAGGGAAGCTTGTAGTGGAAGCAGTGGACACTGACTTTGCATTTCCAGAATTTTCTTTCATTACCGAAAGCTGCTGCTAAAGTATTATAACTGTTTTCCTAGACCTTTCTAATATCTTTCATTAATAGATGATGTTTGAATGTAACTATAAAAAATAAAAATTTCAAGGTTCATCTGCAATGGAGGGATTAAAAAAACAATCATTATATTTGATGTTTTCAGGAAACAACATGAGTCATCTCTGCTAGATTCTGGCAGAGGCTAGAATCCATTCCTCTCTCAGCTCTTCCTCTGCATTTAGTTGTAAACTACTCCATCTTGTGGCTAAACCAGTGAACTAACAGAAAACAATGCTCTTTCAATGAAAATCACTTAAAAAAAAGTTGCAAATACATTTAAAAATATTAATATCTTATTATATGCTACCCGTGTTTTATTTGATATGCCAAAAACAGGAACAATTATGGACCTCATTCCTATGACCTGAAGAAATGGTTTGAGGCTCTTCCTGTCCCTGGAGCAAGCAGATGCCCTTGGGCTACCTTGCGGATGTATGGAGATGTTACTGGTGCCTGCTCGAGCACATCGATGAACAACGGGAAGACAAGTGATACAAGTGAAGTGAATAATATTAGGGCTCAAGAGATAGTACAGAAAGTAGTGGGAAGACACTTCCTGCTGGGTTCGATCCCTGGCCCACATAAATATGGTCCCAAGTCCCAACAGAAGCAATTCCACAATGCAGATCCAGGAGTAAGCACAGCTGGTTATGGCCACACCAAATGAAGCAACTAAAACCCATCAATATCTAGAGCCATCTAACACACAAATTCTGAAACTGACAACTTACAGGACCAACAGCAACATCTGAAACATCACTCATGCTATAGGGGCCATCTCCTCTCCCCAGCCCTCACACCTACACCCTGAAATGGTTCCAAATTGGTCTCTGGGCTGTGTGAAGGATCACATTAATGGGAAGTACCCAACACCCCACCCTTGCTGACTTCATAAGTCACCTTCTGTATTTTAGACACTTTTCCCAGGAAACCGCACAGCTGTTGAGGTAGCCAAATGATGAGTTTAGTTTCTGTGAACATGTGTGTGTTCTTTCCACTCGAGGCTCTTTGCCTGACACTAGCCTTTGCTCAGCACTCTATGCCAGGGCCATGTCCCTTGCTCACGCATGCTCTCCTGTCTACTAGAAAGTCTCCTCACCACCCTGTTGAGGGCACCATACCTCCAGCCTCTATCCCCAGTTCCTAGTCCACACCTCTACTCCCAGCCACGGCTCACTGCCATGTAACACAGGGCAGTTGGTTTAGATGATTTTGCTTTCAGCATTGACATCATGAAGTCTTATAGGGATCAGTGTCTGTTGGCTAAATGAAAGCCAAGAGGCTGCTAGAAAAGAAGAGAAATCCTGCCCCTGCCCCGTTGATGGCGGAGGTGGTCCCCCTATTCTATCACTGTGAAGGGAATGACTGAAGCTGAGGGGTGGAAACAAGCAGGCAAGGGAGAGATTCCAACCTGGGAATCCCAAGTTTCCCCTGCAGCTGACCCTGGATTTACAAAGTGCCCAGCCCAAAGCTCACACCTTAGATCACTTTTAGCCATTCCCACTGCTAAGAAATGCATGTGGGGGTCCGGAGCAATAGTCCAGCGGGTAGAGCGCTTGCCTTGCATGTGGTTGGCCCATGCTGGCCGGGTTCGATCCCCAGCATCCCATATGGTCCCCCAAGCACCGCCAGGAGTAATTCCTGAGCACAGTGCCAGGAGAAACCCCTGAGTATCGCAGGGTATGACCCAAAAAGAAAAAAAAAAAGAAAGAAATGCATGTAGGAAAAGCTTGCACTTTGGGATCCATCATTTTGGTTTTTTTTTTTTTTTTGGGGGAGGGGGAGGGCTGCACCCAGAGTTGCTGAGCTTATCCCTGGCTCTGTACTCAGAGATCACTCCTAAAGAGTCTCAGGAGACCATAGTGGGTGTCAGGACTAAACCTGGGTCTGCAGCATGCAACGCAAAAAGCCCTAGCCGCGGTATTATTGCTCCAGTCCTCCTCCTTTCTTAGGGCTGGGGAAAAAGCTCAAAGGGCAGAGTACATGCTTTTTACATGCTGGGTGCTGGGTTCTTTTCACAGACCACCACTAGGGTAGTCTGGTGGCCCCAGTTGCACTGGGTCTGAGCAATGTCTGGCCTAGTAATCAGATATTACTAGGAGTGAACATTTAAGCCCCAGAGTATTGCTTGAAGGCTCACAGATATATTATATATCATATATATGACATATTACATCTATGACTCACAGACATGGGGCAGAGCTACTACTGGCTCTCCCTGTGCCCAGCCGCTCACGAGGTGCCCTGGGAGGGATGGCGGGTTCTAGCTCTGGCCCGCCACCTCAGCAGAGCCTCGCAACAAGCCAGACGACCCCCACTCCATGAGGGCCTCCATTTTCCACATCCGACCTCCCTCTTGTCAGAACTCCATCCAGCAGACGAGCCTATCACAGCCCGGCCCAGCGCGCTGCTATTTAGAGGTTACTACAAGAGTATGCCACCCGCACGGCAAGCCTGGCAAGCTGCCATTATCGTATCTGATGTCAAATACCAGTAACACTATGTTAGGTCATTCCCATGACCTAATATAATGGTTTGAAGCTCTTTATGTTCCTGGAGCAAGCAGGTGCCCTTGGGCTCTACTAGCATGAGACAGGACATATGGAGATGTTACTGGAGCCCGCTCGAGCAAATTGATGATGAACGGGAAGATAGTGATAGTGATACATCTATAATAAATTTTATAATATATACTTTTGATTTGGGAGCCACATTTGGTGATGCTCAGGGTTTCCTCCTGGCTCTGCACTCAGGAATTACTCCTGGCAGTGCTTAGAGGATCATAGGGGATGCCAGGGACTGAACCTAGGGTTACTGCGTGCAAGGCAAAAATTTACTCTCTGTACTATTGCTCCCGCCTCCTGCTCCTAATTATTAAGAAGAAAAAAACTACCGTTCTTCTCCCAGAAACATCTGGTTGATAAATAAAGGTGGAAGAGCAAAAGCACTAACAGAAGCAGCACCATGGCCTTGCTATTCTACGACGGAGATGGTGCATGACAGGCTGACACCTGGTATGAGGTGATGCGTCCGTGGTCAGTGCAGATACTCTGCCCGATGAGGAGACTGGCTAGCTGGACACTATGCTACTGAACCAGGGGTCCCCAGAGTGCCAGAGTTAATGGGGGAGTGCCCTGAGGGCCAGAGCAGAGGGAAAATGAGTGCTGGAGCGAGAGCCCCCAGGAAGGGCAGGTTAAGGTGAGCAGGGGGCTGGGATCTCGCAGCTCTGGGCATGGGCTGCCCTGGCTGTCTGGCTCTGGCCCTTGAGACGATGATGGCTGGGGAGTGCAGGGACACGGGCTGGGGTGGGGCTCCTGAAAAGGAGGCCGCCGGCGTATGGACACTGGACAGGCCGGCTCATCCTGGCAGGGGTATGGTACCCAGTCTGGCCAGCGGGGCAAGGATGTCCAAGTACAAGAGGCACATGGCTAACATACATGAAAATAATTAAAAGGGTACTTAAAGCTCCTGGCTGTGCTCAGGCACCACTCCTGGCAGAGCCTCAGGGATCCCATGGGCTGCTGGGAACCAAATCTAGGTGTGATGCATGCAAGGTAAGTGCTCTAGCCACTGCACTATCACTCTGGCCTGATTACATTTACAATTCTTATA